>PPHD01009624.1:0-20457 GCA_002909625.1 Bambusicola thoracicus | reverse complement strand
CTGAGATTGCAGATCCCAGCTATACCCATCTCATCAGATCAGTCAAAAGCAGGTGATTTGATCCCAGTCAACAGTTTTCAAGATGGTCATTGCAGATACCCACCTGTTTTTGTGTTACCAGCTTGGGCAGAGTTAAGAGGAATAGAATATTTCAGGCCCCTTTCAGAGTTTTTTCAAGCTGTCTGCCTACAGACACATGCAGAAATACAGCACGATTTTGCCCTGATAGTTCGTGAAGTTTTGTCTTACTTATTTTTGAGGTAAAGTATAAATTCCATAGAGATGAAAAAAGGCAGAGCTTTATTTCTGTCACTCAGAATGAAGTATTTTAGTGCCACTCCTATTAAACATTAACCGAGCTAATTTAAATAAGGGTGTATTGAATTGCAAAGACACTGTATCTTTTCCTAAAACAAGAAATTTATACCCACTTCATAATCCACAGAACAGATTTAATGAGAAAAATAACTGCAGAAACTCACATGAGAATATTCACGTTTATTCTCCATCAATGACCTCTCCATCAAATCTGCTAGGTCTGATTTAGATTTTTCTTTAAGTATCCCCTCAGTTGAGTACCTGGAATGGATCAGAAATGTGTACGTATAGTTCAGATGCAGTATTTCATCTGAAAGCAGTCCTGCCTTGCCCTGCTGACCAAAAAGAACAGCCACAGTAGTACAGAAGTATGGCTAATTTTTAAATAATTAGACACTAAATGAAGCAAGCATTTGCAGAACGTACCTGAATACAAAATGGGAACCTGCATATTAAACTCAAGCTTTTGGTGGAAAGTTAAAGACATTTTACACTACTACCTGGCACGTTAACATCTGCCACAGAGCTGCTGTCCTTTGTGGTCATACTAAATGTCAGACGTGACTTCTATGCAAAGTCTAAAACTGTGAATCCTCACCACTGTAGTGAGGGTGTTCAGCACCACATCACACACATAGCTTTACAGGTGGTTTCTTTCAAACATCTTAGGGTGATGCCTCTGCCCTCATGGGAAAATGCAGTCCAGTGCAAAAAGGCCAGCACGGTGCTTGTTGCTGGCAGCAACAAGTACAGAAAAACTAATAGCACTGCTTCAAACCTGTAATTTAATTTAATTAAAACAATGCTGCTGATGCACCCTCCTTTTCCTTTCTTGACACTGGTTTCTGATCATTAGCACACGGTACTCCCTGGCAGCCCAAAGCAGGCTCTTTTGCCGTGCTTCAGGGTTGTTAGTTTCCACCTACTCACACAAGCTAGGCGTCAGTTCACCAGATCACTGTAGCTTTCATAAGACAACACAGATAGGCAGCACCATGGAACTCACTGTGACTGCTGGGCGTCTTCATTTTCAAGGGGAACAAATCTCCAAAAATTGGTTTTAGAAGTTATTTTCCCCTCATTTGCAAGTGATGCTGATACACAGACATTTCCTCTCTACAGCAGTTCTCAGGTATAACAATGAGCTTGGTCACAGCTTTCAAAGATCAGCAGAAATATATGATTTATGAGAAGTCAGGTAATGTGGCAGTTACTTTTCTCCCCACTGGAGGCTGTAAATCCTCACACCTTGTCATAAAAATACATAGAAGGACAGGGAAAGGTTAGGAGAAAATGAATTTCTACAGCAATGGGGTCACACCACAACTGACTGCATGCACTTCACGTATCCTTAGGATACCCTGCTGAAAGTCAGAATAAATGTGATAGGACTCAATCCCTGACAATTTCAGATCACAATTAGGACTACTGATTTTTTTCCAGTATAGACTGTATGCTGGCAAGATGTTGGTGTAAGTACACTTCTGCAAAGGAGTATGTTAGATGGCTGTAACCAGGTTCACCTGTGCTATCTATGTGCTTCATAAATCTTCCTGGCTTGTAAATCAAAACTTTGACATGCTACTATGTAGGAGAAAGTGAAGGCAGGTATTTGGCCTTGACTATGAGCGTTCAGATTCCTGGCAATTTGCTTATCCAGCTTGTGCACAGACCACTGTGCTGCCACAGTCTGACTGTGTGCTTTATTAACAGGCTGGATTTATGTTGTTACAGGATGGAAGGTGAAGGAGACTTCGTAGATGAAAATGGAGTGGTGTGGACGGGCACGTTCAATGGCACAAAAGCAGCAGGACTGAAGCATAAGCTGAAAATGTAGCTGTTTGGCACCGTCAAAAGCAGCCCCATTTGATCTCACTCTAGGTTCAACAGCTGTCACTGATTTCTTCATGTATTTATTAAAAACAATGCCTTAGGTCACTGGTAAATAACAGGAAGTTACTTTTCTTTGCAAATCGATCGGCTGAAGTAAACAGAGGAATGGGGTTGAATAGGTTACATTTAGAAGTAGAGCAGCTAATGACTGGGATTTTTGTTTCATTTTAACTTGACCTAGCAATTTCTCTCTTGCTGGGTTTCAAAAGAACACGTACCAGCAAACTAATCCTAACTTATGCTCAACTTCTCTAATTTTTCCCCGGAAAACAAACCCGCCAACCCACAGAAGCCTTTGGAAACACGGTGCTTGGGCCTGCACTAAGCCTGGCACCACGCAGCGGGATCAGGACAGACAGCAATTGCAGCTGCAGCATGGCAGCTACTCCTCCCAGGACAATCCCACACAACCCAGGCTCCAACAGTACGCTTTACTCAATGCTACTTTTCTCTGGGGGGGAAGCAGACAACTGAGCTCACAGGAGGCTGATTGCTGCCACTGTTCCCAGCAGAAGGTCTAATGCAATAAAATGAATATACTTCTATTTTCGTTTGGGTTTGTACTTCAAAGGTCTCTGCGCTACAGATCTAAATACTTTGATATAGAAAGCAGGGAAGTTGCCTTCTAGTTAAAAAGAAAAAGCACATGAGCGTTGTCATGAAAAAATATGCCTTTAGTCTTTGTTTGCCAGACGTTTAGTGGAGTTTTAGTAAATATCTGTCCTTGCCTCCGTTCTCAGACACGATGAACAAAAGGTATTCCTTCACAAACGCCTTCAAATACTCAGCTCATTTTGGTATGATTTGGAAAAATGTTGGGCTTTTAGTTTCTTAGCAAAATGAAAAAGCCAGCACGTTATCAGCACACAGAAACAAAACTGCTCATTGCTCATTTTGACCATATAACCCCTCGGGTTACACTTACAAGTATGCTTCAGAATTGCCATTTTGCTGTGCTCTACTCTGTTGTGTTTTGCCCCCGAAATACAAGCTCCCCCAAAGAAATTCAGCATCCCCGTATTAAGCTCTCAACTACAGAGGCAGCGACATCTTCCACAGAGCTTCCATGAACCTGTGAGTTTGTCCTTTCAGCTCCTTCAGCTCCTTAGCTCCATCTCACCTCCTTTTATCAGTGCTGCATGGTAATTACACTGACTGAGGTACCGCTGTTTCGTTTTCTGCCTGAAGGATATCTTTTAAGCTGGTATTTGTCTTTGAGTGAGAACTTATTCTTCCCTTTCCTACTCTTTCCCCTCTTCTATGCCTCTGCTTTGGAGTAACCCACTGGACTAGATCAAATCTTTTCCCGACACCTCTGGCCATGCATCACCTGCTTTCTCCCTGTGTTTTCTTAATGTATCCTCCATGCCATTCGGCACAGAAAATGCACCTTAGTGACTAAATACAGACCTGGAGGGCTGCTGCCCCACCTCCCTCAAACATCCCTCAAGCATTGTGCTCCCGCCCTCCTTTGTTGTTGTTTTTTTCCCTCAAAGGAAATTTGTCATTAGCTAACAAGAAGCAGAAGATAAACAAATACTGGTGGTTCCTGCTCCCCTGCCCTGGCTACTTTGCTCTCAGCCCAGAATGAGAAAATACCCAAGCAAGAAGTTGTTTTGGCCCTGGCATCCCTAATGAGGCCATGTAGGGGAGGGTAGGGGGGTGAGGGTGCCGGGGGGAGGCAGGGAGGAGCTGGTGCTCCGTGTTGGCTGCCTTCCTTGGGTGCCATGGGAGGTACTTACCAGCCCCTGAGCTCATCTAGGTAGCACAGACCACACCAGCACCCAGCCCTCTCTGCCAGTCACTTCACAAGGCTTCTCACGCTCCCTTTGCAGCAGTTCTAATTAAGCAAGAAAAAAAGTCAGTATTTTCTCCTTCCAAGTGCACAGTCCTGATTTTTGCATGGGGATGCAAGGATGTGACCCGAAGATTATATAATTAGAAGGCATTTGTTATGCCTGCATTTCAAATCAGCGATTAGCATGTGACAGTCCCATCCTGGGAAACATCAAGCCACCACTGCTCTCCTCTCTCTCCTTTCTCGCACAGCGCTGATTCCCAACTCTGGCAACCACCAGTGCTGAAGGCTCTCCAACTTGCCTGAGGTAAGTTTAAAATGTATGCGCACGGGATGAAGTGTGGGATTAGTAATGCCATTTTTCACGTAGCTGGATAAAGAACGAGCTGGAGGTATTTAAAATGCATTTAAAATGGTATAGAAAATATTTTCTGTCTTCAATGCCCAGTTATTTCCAGCTGATTTCTTCTAGGACTGTGAGTGGAGATCCAGCGTTAGCATGCTGGGGAATTTTGTGAGGCTGCATTTATACTAAGGGCTATAGAAAGAGAGGTTAAAAAGACTTTTTTTGCTTTTATTGTTTAAGTGCTAAATTGGGGTCTCTTGCTACCCTCAAGTATTTGAACGACAACTGCGTTAGAATTAGCTGGGAATAAAGCATGAAACTGATAAGAGTAGATGAATGATTTTTTGCTCCTCTGAGGAGGACTGGGGTTGCTCTCAAAGTGGGATATTTAAAACAGACAGCAATCTCAACCGGCAGGACTGTGAGACAGACCCCTGGAAGATCCCAAACATTTTCTTTTTTGAGAATTGCACGTGTTGAACAACACCTACAGATGCAGAAAAAGTGCACGTGGATTCCCCTGCACTGCCCCTCAACTCATGATTCCATGACCAAGGTGGGAGGGAAAGCCAAATAACTAACTGACGTCCATCGAGGCAAAGCTGTCAGTCTACCTGACTATTGGCGTGCTGATGCTTGGGGCATTCGGTCTGCTTAGCGAGTGATCCTATGTACAGTTGATTATTTCTCCAAGTTGTGTCATTCCACGCTGGGGGAAGCAAGTGAAGGGGGAACACAGTCACACACAGCCTGCACAGGCTGATGGACCTGCTTCCTCTCCGTTGCCTGTGCACACAGGGAGGGCTCTCATCCCTGCTCTGTCTTAGCGACAGCTCCCTCCTGTCTTTGACTCTGTGCCTAGGGCATAACTACATGATGATTAATGGGTCCTCCTGGTCTGCCCACACCTTCTCCCCTGGGGGATTCTCATGGAAAGCAGGATCTCACCCGAGGCTCTGTTAACTGTCCTGCTCCTGAAAGATTCCAGGGCAGCATTCTCTGCTGGGCAGTGGTGGATGTACTCACTGTGATCACTGATGGAGAGGTGGCACTCAGCTTTGGTTCCTGGGCTTAGCAGATTTTGGTGCTGGTGAAAAATAAGGGATCTCAGGGGAAAATACTTCCTTCTGCTACAGTAGAACAAGCTGGTGGATTTAACACTCTGCAATTATTCAGGGGAGGTTCGGGTTGGATACTGGGAAAAAATTCTTCTGTGAAAGAGTGGTCGGGCACAGGAGCAGGCTGCCCTGCGAGGTGGTGGAGTCATCTGGAGGCGTTCAGGAAATGTGCAGATGTGGCACTGAGGGACATGCATTAGTGGGCAACATTGGTGGTAGGTGGATGGTTGGATATGATTATCTTAGAAATCCTTTTCAACCATAATGATTCTATTCTCTCGTCTTGATGAGCAGCAGGGAAACTGAGTTTTAATGCTCAGCTCTGAAGAAACGAGCATACTTGTAGTTTCTTATCCCTAAAGCAGGGGAGACGTGGGCTTAGGTTGCAGGCAGACTGCTGACAACTTTGTATGACTGCTTGTTAAGCCTATCCAAAGGAACACTAACATCTTCTAGTTACTTACTGATGAGGACAGTGCCCAATGGTGGGCTGGCATGCCAGGCATACCATGGACTTGTTGTAGGTAAAGGTCTGACAGTGGTTTACAAAATAGCCCCACGGAGGATATGCAGGGCTTGTGCTCACTGCTAATTTGCACATGCATTCATGTATGTGCACATAGGAAGGGAATAAAGGAGAGGGGCTTGCTTGGTATTGAGTAAAGACGGTGAAGGGAAGGGATCGTCTTGCTGCTTTTAGCTGCCGTAAGGGGTTTATAACAGAGCTAAAGTCCAGACTCTTCCCAGATGTGAAAAGTGAAAGGACATGAGACAAGTGACACAAGCTGCAGCAAATGGAAAAGTCCCAGTTGGGCATAAGGAAAAAAATTCTTCCCTAGGGTACTACTAGAGGACCAGAGAGGCTGCGAGGCCTCCAGTGTGGGAGGTATTCAGAGTTCACCTGGACACAGCCCTGAGCCACACGATGCAGCTTCACATTAGCCTTGATTTGAGCAGGAAGCTGGACCAGGAAGGAGGTACCTGCTCACCTAGATGCTGTGTGAGCTTAAGATCATCAGACTGAAGATTTGAACCAGCAGCTCACACCCAAGGCCTCAGAGCAAACGCCAGTTCTATTTTCCAACCCTTTCTGGCACCCTTTAGGAACAAATGATACAATGCTTAGCCAGCTCATGCTGATCGAATCCCTTGTCCCAGTGAGGACAAGGTTAACAGCTTCCCCATCCAGCAGTCAGAGGGAGCAGAGGACACACACTTGCACCAAACCACAGTGAGGTCTTGCTTGTTTTAGTGCTGAGAAAGGGCTGACTACTTCAGTTCAAAAGAAACAGGGACAGACAGGCAATGTTATATATCCATGGAGTCCAGCAGTGAGCCCTTAAATGCTGGAAAGTAGCCAACATAAGGCAATTATTTAATGTAACAGAGAACCAAGGAGTGACTCAGGAAACTGCAGGCTGCAGCTAGAGGACACGTGAAAGACAGCCATTCTAGTAAAACAAGGAAGATTTTTTCTGGACCCATTTAACCAAGGTCAACCTACTTTGCAGTGTGGTGATATAGCAGAGCTCCTGGTGGTGCCTGGAGCAGGAGGGCATGGTGGCATCCCTGAGGTCCCAGTTTCAAAGCTTCACTCCTGTGCTCTGCAGAGAACAGAGATGGTGCTCAAGCACTGTCCTTGTCTGTGTGAGCGTGAAGTGGATGCTCCTCAGTTAGCTCTCCATGCTTCTCCCTGCACAGAAACTGTTTTCAGTTCCCTCCGTAATGAAAAATTTCTGCAGATAACCAGGAGTCTGTGGTATTTTTACAACCCAGAAAATAACATGCAATGGCAAGAGTTCCCCTTCCAGTCCCATGTGTGTCTGAGATGAAAATGCATGAAATCAGAGGGTAGGTAACAGGGCAATGATATGCTCCCATAAGAGCCATTCACCTACAGTTATTACTTCTCTCTAGTTAAAACTCCAGGTAGGTCGTTTTCCCCATATCAGACAAACCTCATTCTTTGTACTGGAGCCAAGAGGTTGTGGGACATTACCTGTAGCGTATCAGATGGGGGGATGCCTCCCGTGAGTTACTCCTCATCAAGTGCACTGTCCCTAACGACAACTGCAAGTTTCCTTGTGTCACCACAGATGTTCTTCACATCACATCCTTCACTCTGAATCACTGCTGTGAGGCTGACCGCATAGCTCCTGCTACTGTGCTGGGGCAGGGGGGGTTGCAGAAGTGTGACCTAGGCAGACACAAGTGTTCTGAGGCCTCAGGTGACTTGGAGGAGCTGGTCTAAGAGAAGAAGCAGACAGAATATGGTAGAACAGATCGAGAGTTTAATTCTGGCTGTTCCTCACCTTGCGTGCCCAACATTGCAACCTGTTTATACGTACTTTCCCATGCATTAGAGTTCCCTAACTCCCCCGTTTAAATCTGTGCAGCAGTATGGGTTACAGTTTCTCCTTTTTATCTGTTTGGAAATTTTGGATATACTTCCTTGGAGGAAAAAAAAAAGAAAACAACCCATAAGAATTCCATTATGTAGTGATACTTTCCCTCAGCTTCAGACTTCTCCATCCTTCCTCAGCATACAGAAATGTTCTCTTTCCCCTCCACAAAGGTACCAACAGCCCAGCCTGAACGCACCTATGACACTCACTCAGCAAGCAGCTGTATAATGCTGCCCAGCAGCTGAGGGTCGGAACAGCTGTTTCCAGTTCAGATAGCATATCAATGTAATTAATTCCATACTAATTGATTACTGTTAATTATTAAGAGTTAACTACTATATACTATTACATATTGCTATAACCGGTACAGTAAAATATTAATAATTTAAAAGTAGAACCATTAAAAATAGGTGGTTTTGTTAAAAAAAACCCAACTAATTTCTGGAAAAAGCAGTTTTCACTGAAAATGTTGATCACAGAGAAGGTTCTGCTTTCCTTCATACCTGTTCTGACTTTCCAATTTGCTCCTTTTCCCTCATCGCTGCAGAAAAATACCTGAAATCTGAAAGCAGTTAGTGGTGTTAAAGCAGCCGGTGTCAGCTCACTGGCCCCAAAACAAACCTCTCAGGAATCTGCTATGGTACTGACTCTAAAGCGGCAAAAAGTTTAATGACAATTTTGCTATTAAACAAACTGCTGCAAAAACTGAAGTTAAGTCTGGTTGACCCAGACACCCAACATTTTGTGCCTTCTTCTCAAGGCTACTGAAGGAAGGGGCAGTTACTTTAAGAACAACAGCATATTTGTGCGTTTCAGAAGCAAATAACATTCTTGCTGTTCCTCAGAGTACCTACTGGAAACACAAATCGTTATTTTTCCCAGCTAAAGAGGGTCAGAGCACAGGGGCGGCTGCTGGAGTTGGGATTGTTCAGCTTGGGGAAGGGAAGGATGAAGGGTTCTGCTGCCACCAGCAACTACCCCAAGGGGTTGCAAAGGAGACAGGCCCTTCTCATGGACACAGTGAAAGGACAAACGAGTCAGGGGAACGTTCTGAGCCATCAGTTGCATAGCATAAAGCTGGTTCTTTGACCTACAGCACCCATGGAAGCATTTATGTGCATTTCACTTTTCAAAATACGTCTCATTTTGCTTCTGCGTTCAAACAGGAAGCCTCTTGATGAGCAAATAGTTTCTGTGGGATTACACAGCACTTCAGTCACCCATCAACATAAGCACAAATGGCCTCGGGCTGGGAGGGATACATTTGTACCAGCAGCCCAATCTGTTTGTGGAGGCTCTGTGAACCCAAACAAACCTTCAGGATGCTTCATTCCCTCTCAAATCCCTCTTTCTCCCCTTGTTTTCTGAACTCTGAGCAGCTCCGCTCAATAAACCCTTTTTACATCTTTCTGCACTCAGGGTTCAGACCAGCTGACCCATCGCAGGGCTCACATGTGGGCAGCTCTAAGCCATGGGATGTTCCCAGTGACCAGCCAGAACCCTCCAGTGTGAGGACAGGAGTCCCTGCGAGGACGCACACCTTATAGCAGCCATGGACACAAACAAACAAGAAGGTAAAGCATCCTCTAATTTCACTTCTTGATAGTATGAAAGAGAGATAGGAAGAAAGCTGCCTTCATATGACTAGACCCATGAGAGCACCTCTTCGTAACTGTTGGTAAATTCTCCCTTCTCTTAGTTTCACGGAAATATTTGGGGTTTGAAGTTACTCCATCTTATTTTAAGAACACCTCCCTCTTCCCCCCTGGAAAATAATCCCATGGTGTAGGTCAAGTGCCATATGGGAAGTCACTGCCCTCTCTTACCTTGGGACGAACCGAGACCTCCAGCTGTTGAAAGCTACATCTCACTGCAGGGAGGATCTGCTTCTCTCCCCCACACGCTTTGTTGCATGGGGTTCTTGTTCATGTGAGCGCCACAAGAAAGATTTTTCTGCCAGTCCTGGCCTCACAAACACCAAGATATAACTATGCCACACTGCCTGCACACAACCAGTCCTGCTACTGTCAGCAGCATTTCTGGAAAGTGTGGTTATTGGCTTAAGATGTTCTTCTTGCAGAGGAACGTGGGCCTGGTGGTACTTGCTTTTCACCCCAAACTGCTTGTAGGACTGTGCTGTGCCTTGCCACCTGAGAAGCGATCGTGCTCGTATGCTGAGGAATTCTTCAAACTATGAAGAGCAGAAGGGGCAGCCTTCAGGAGTGCCCATTACTGCCAGCTCAAGAGAGAGAGCCTGGGCTATCTCTCTCTCTTCCCTCTAAAAGATATCGGTGTTGCCATGGCATGGGTAATGAAAAAGTTAATTCCTCTATTATTATTATTCTAATTTGACTAAATGAGGTCTGTGTACCTAGGCCCCTGCACTATAGAACAGTCTGAAAAGGAAATTATCTCAAGGATTTTTTCCAATTAATCGGTGTGCCCCCATGGGTGGCAGACGTTCACTGCAGAAACTGGGAGATAACCACAAGGCCCCTTGCTTCCCACAGTGCAAGGGAGCCACGCACTGCTCCAGCTCCTGGCAACGACTTTGCAAAGATGACCTGGGTATGCTTGGCTACATGCAACTTTCAGAGAGTACTTCTGCTCACATCCATGGCAAAGGTGGAAGGTAAAAGCACAGAGACAGATCCTCTCCACTTTTAAGGCCTTTTTCAGTAGCACTTCCCCACTTTGAGTGTGCCTGAGGACACGGACTGATCCATCTCCAAACCCAAATGAAAGATCACTAGAGACTTCTGCGGGGCTGGCTCAGGCCCTCTGTGTTATATATTAGCCTGAAAAAGGCCCAAACAAAACAAGAGAAGTGAGTGAGCACAGCCCTTCCTCATTGTGCTACATTTCTACTTGTCACCTCTAATTCTTCACAAAGCTCAGCAGACAGTATATCCAATACTTTGCAAAAACACTTTCCTATCCTCCCTGTCCCTGATTCATACTGTGCTATTAATCAATACATATATCCTCTTGCTCTATTCTTATCAGTCTTTACCCCCCTCCCCCCACAGTAAGCATTACCACTTACCACCACAGCAGACACACTGGCTGATTTCTCAGGACTCAACTTCAGCAATCCAGTGAAAGTTTCATCATTCATCAGGCCAAAAAATTGATTTCTAGTACATAGGGTTGAATAAAAAAAAACCAGAAAACAGACCCTGGAATACCAAACTATACAATAAAAACAATCTGTCATTTAGAAGATGAACCTTAGCACCTGGTGAGGGCTGGCTGATTTTTAACCCCCAACAGCTGGCAGTTTTGGTGATGGCTACTTCTCCCAGTCAGTCTGCTGCCCCATTTTCCGCAGGATAAACCTTGGAGGATATTCCCTGCAGGGTCAGTGTCTGACCCTATAACAGAAACCCATGGTTGTTAGACTGGCCAGCACAGGGAGTAAGTGGCACATGGGTAGAAAGGGGCACATGGCCTCTCCTCCTCCGCCTCTCACTTCTGTGAGTCGCTGGGGAATTTGCTTACATTCCTTTGAATCAGGACAAATCCTAGAGACCGGAATAGGGCCAATGTGTAGGTGCCCTTGGCAGTAGCCGATATTCCCCCTTAGGGGCAAAGTAATCAGAACATAACTGTGCCTCGTACAGCTCTGACTTCAAGGCTTCAGCTTTAGTATTTAATGTACTTTCTAACTGTTTAGAGCCCTCCCTGCATACATTTCAAGCCTCTGCAAGATCAAACTTCTCTGGTCCTGAAGGCAAGGGTAGATAAATGACTGAGCACCTGCAGCCAGCATAGGAAGAGGGAGCCTGGCTGCTCCCAGAACTGGGCATGGGGTCATTGGCCACACTGGTGACTGACAGCAGAGAGAGATTAAGAAAATCCTAGGAGGCAAGAGAAAACTCACCTTGGGAATTTATGTTGTCAAGAGGAGGTGATGCAGATGAGGAAATGGGTGGGACGGTGTTTTCTGGGAGGCTGACATAGGGAATAGAATGTGAATTGATGGCAAACAGACTGCAATCCCCTCCAAGTGTCGTGGCAGCACAACCAGCAGTAACTTCTGGTGGGTAACTGAAGGGCTTATGCACAGAAGAGACAACGTTATAAAAAGAAATAATAAACATATAATTTTTCAATCAAAAACCCACTAATCCCTAGAGATTGTGTCTCTGAAGCGCCTCAATCGCTTTGGTGAAACAGATAGGAGCTCCTCCATCCCCTAAGCCTCTTTCAGAAATGTTAAGCCTCACTCCATTAAACAAAATCAGCTGGAAATCACAATGCCACGAGAAAGCAGGAATTTGAAACTAATGATAAAGATATATATATATATATGTCTGGCATTAGAAAAGACACCACTACTGCTCAGAGTGTGTTGTGACAAAATATAACTCAACTCTCAGCCCTTCTCGTGGACCAGCTCTGGATTGAAACAGGGCAGCAAATGAGGTGAATTTAACATCTGGTTTAGTTGAGCCGTTCCCATTTTACAACTGCAGTTTATTTTACAAACTATACGGTGTTCACACCTCCTACAGTGAGACTTGAGTCCTTTAAAACTGATTTATACCTCAAGAGGGACTTTCAACATCTCTGTTCCAGTTATTTATAGCAACTATAATAAGTCATTTTAATTGACTGAAGTTCTTTATTCCCACAGGAGAGACTGAAAGTGTGCCTGTGAGTACCCCTGCAACACAGATTTCCCAGGTAAAGACGAGCAAAATGCCCTAAATAACTCTTAAGATTTTAAAGATTTACTAATGGATAAGTAGTAGTTAAAGCTAAATTAAGTGGAAGGAAAAATGTAGGCACTAATGAGGAACATGGCATCTAAGATACACATACTGCATGAATGTATGTCACACATATCACATCTTGGGCCTGATCTTAGAAGACACTTCAGTAAAATTTCTCTGCTCACAACCGGTTAGCTGTGCCTAGACAGGTGATTTGTGTGCTCAGCTAATTAACTGGCATCATTAGCATCAATTAGAGAATGTCTGTTCACTGAGCCGGAGGCAGATCTCACGGCTGAGTTCTGATGAACTTTCACCAAAGCCACAAAACCATCCCAGGAGCAAGGATGCATTGATTGCACAATGAAGGAGATGTGGGGGGGTCTTCCCTAGCAGGAAGGAAGGCTCCTGGGGGGCTCTGGGTGATCCCAGCAACCACATGGCTCCTTGGACCACGGGGTGCTATTGCCTATTAGACCAGGTCAGCTGGGCAGGCTAGAACATCAAGTCTTGCTGCATGGCTCCCCAGGCTTGGAAACCCCATGTTTGAGTCCATGTGGGCTCAAGGTGATCAGGACTTCCAGAGCTTTGTAGTCTCTTTGAGTTGACGTTCTTGCTGCTATTAGCCACTGTGGATGTGATGAGACTGTATGTATCACGACTCAGGGAGCATCCTTCCTGTAAGACGCAGTTTCAGTGCTCCCACAGTGATGTTTCCTAGGCGTTTCCAGTCTGCAGGAAACACAGCGGAGTTCTGAACACTTTAAACCTTGATGCAGTTCAATCTGGAACTGTATCTAACAGATAAACATTTCCCTGAACTGGAAGCCCTGTCTACCACTATCCTTGTCGCCATCACAACACTAAATGCCCATAGCTGCTTGTAAGAGCACCATGGCAAGCAGTTGCAGAGTTATGGGATGCCTCTTGCTATAACAGAGAAGGTACTGCTTTCCATAAACAAATTGGTGCTTGTTTTTTTCCCATCCAGATGGCTCCAAGCCAGAGCTGTGACTGGGCTGCTGAAAGGCTCGGCGCAGTAAGTCTAGCATGCATGAAAAGCCTGTGCATCGCAGGTCAAGTATGCTTCCTAAATAATCCTTTAAATTAAAGTTAATAGCTGGCTGTCCCCTTCTGCTTCCGCAAGGGCCCTATGGACACTGCAGTGACTAAAAAAGGACTGCACAGCTGTGAAATGAGCTGAAATGTGCAGGAGCTTGCAGCCTCCTTTAGATAGATCCTTCCTTTCTGTCCTTACCCAACTGCTTGCTTTTTATTCCTACCATCCTTACCTATGAGTGTAAATAGTGGATATTCTCTTAGAGCCAGGCCGTAATTCAGCACAGCTCAGTTAACTTCACACTGTGAGGCCTTACAAGCCTTCCTAATGATTGGCTGTGGTTTTGCTGCCTTTACTAGCAGTTATGACAGTCTCTAGCTCAAGGACTCTGAGAACAGGAGCAGTGCCAGTGTAAGATGCCTTAGTGGCTGCTGAGGGCTCTTCGGAGTAACAGTCCTGGACAGCCTGGCTGATAGTGAGGGAAATGTTGTGAACACAGCTACTCATGGAAGCCCTTGCTTCCATGTGGACACTCTCTGTAGCTTCCAAGGCAGTAAACGCAGCTCACCAAGGCTTATCATCTGCTTTCCAAGGCTTTTCTCTGTTTTGCATCCCAGATCATTCAATCCATAAGCCATTTTCATCGGATCAAGTTGATCTTCCTCAGGCTGTCTCAAAGTGTGAGCAAGATTTCATGCAGCAGGGGCGGTCACCTTCTTTAGCAAACAGGTCAAATTGCTGGCACCTGCCAAAGGAGGATGAGAAGGCTTTGCAGTTCTGCTGCTGCCTCTGCTCCTGGAAACAGCATCTATTCATTCCACACTCTGGGGCCAGCACAGCAGGTGAGACAGGAGTAGAGGCTCAGCAAAGATTTTGCAGCCAATATAGTTCCACTCTAAAAAAGTAAAGCCAAAACCATGCTGAGAAATGGTTCTTGTTTGTCCTCTGATCCCGCTCATCTCAGCTTACCCAGCCACCATTACTTCCTCATGGTCATGGTTTCCCCCCTCTGTGGTGGTAAATGCTTGCTCTGCTCACCGGGGGCACTTCTACAGAGTTCATATTTCCATTGGGTTGTAGGTCAAGTGACAGTCACAAGGGACTGTTGCACACTGTCCTCTTGAGTCATGCAAAGACAGGAAAAGAATCCTTTATTTCCCTGTGCAGGGCCACTCACAGAGCACAGCGCGATTATTGGATCTTGCTAGAGATTTTACTTGCAGTTTTTTCCACGTACAGCTGAAAAACTTCAGGTAGGCTGATAAAATGGGAGTCACAGCCCCCACAAGAAGACAACCTGCTACAGATGCATAGCACTGGATCCCACACTGCACTGCTTTGCCAGGTTTAAGGGACAGATTCAAAGGGCAAGCTTGGACTGAAGTTTCTCTCTCATGCTGAATTATTTAGAGGCCTAAGTGCTTTTTTTTGGAACAGGCCCTTCTCAGTTCTTGGACAGGTTGTAAGGATGTGCTGTGACCACGCAGATTCATTTGTCCTCTAAGCATTAAATAGTTCAAATTAACTCGCTAACGTGTGTTCCTCTTCAGCTTCACTTATTCCCATGAATATGTGAGCCAGGTAATACATTGCAGTTGAACTCTTGCCAAGTTTCCATCCAGGCATAAGATCTGTTTTTTTGCTTGTTTGTTTTTGTATATATTGCACTGTAGAACCTTTAGAAACACTGAATCAGCTTGACTTTCCAAGGGTTTACCAAACACTGAATGGTCTCCCATCTAGATGATTGTGCTTGCAGAATAAAGCACAAGCACGAGCTGATGCTTCACAGGCTTCCATTTGTTGCAACAGCCCATGGGATTTAAAGGATGGGTTCCCACCATTATAAAAGAGCTCAGACTGAAATGCAGTGCTCAAGCACAATTACGCACTTGGCAAGAGTTCAAGGATAATGTGTTGCTCCTATGCCACTCTGCTTCAGTTTGGATGAAGCTTGTATCCAATGCTGCAAGGCTGCTCATGCTTCTTTACGCTCCAAGCACTGTGGGCAGCAGAGGAGGGAGTTCCCAGGGTTTCAACACTTCGTGCAAACTCTGGCAAGATGTAGCTGATGTGCTGCTGCTTTTGTCCATCCAACGACAAAGTGAAATGCGAGTATAAGATGCATTTCTGTATCTGAAACAGCCATAGCCAGCTGCATGGGGCCAAGAAAGGATGTACCAGGCAGGAGAGGCACCCAGAGCACTGTCCTGCAGGATACATGAAGAAACTAAGCTATTAGAGTGACTTAGAAAAGCAGAGTCTCATCAACAGCGAGCTGCAAAATAAAAAGTGACTGTCTGCTCTTAGATCTATTTCCTGAAATGCAGGAGACCATTTGGTGCAGTCCCTAGTCCAAATCTCTCTTTTGGCTGCCTGAGCTCTGGTTTCAGTACACATGGACACTGAATTCTAGATAATGGTCCCTGTTTGGCTGACTCTGCTGATGCCCAGCAGTTTTTGACTCTGAAGTTCTGTCTAGATTACCCCCTTTCTGCAAGCATCTCAGGATACAGCCAGGCTTGTGGGAAAAAAGCATTTCACTTTGAGCTTATTCTGCCCAGATACAGACACCTGCAGAGCCAGCTTCCAGACTGCTCCACTGTTAGTTAGCGTAACTTGGAGTACTGAAGCAGATCTCTCAAATGGATTTGATGAATCACATCTTTTCATTCTAAAGAAAGCATACAGTGCCTAACCTCAGCGCGGGCTATAGAGAGACTTTGCTTTGACAACATCAGCTTAGCATGTAAGGGATTGGCAAGCACCAGTGAGCAGGGACAGGAATATGAACATTTTGCATAGCTGTAGTACTTCATGATCCCACACTTCTCCAGGCATGTACATTACGATGTCTGACGATGCCAGACCCCACTAGGTGCTGGTAAACACATAGAAGCAGAAGCAGTGTGATCTGCCTCCCCTCGCAGCCATAGATCCAAGTACTGCTCATAGGGTGACACTTCCCGTGACGTTCCTGCATCACAGGAAGGTGTCCACCACAGTACACTGCAAACAGGCTGAACAGGGGTCTTGAGCTCTGCCTGGCCTGGGGAGTCAAGAATGACTGCCTGAGGAGGGAAGATGTTCTCTGCCCTCACCCCCAGCCTCCTGCCCCCCCTGCCTTGTTCCAGCTCTTGTCAGTCCAGCTCCTCCTGCCCAGGCTACTCTGGGGATGAATGGGGGACCATGGGGTGAGCAGTGGGGTACAAGTGGGGATATCAGGCAGACGTCCTCTGTAAAGACGCTGTTGGTCTTGATCAGAGGCGGATGGTGCATGCCATTGCCCTGAGGTATCGGAAGCCATCTCTGCTCCATTTACAGGACTCAAGCGCCTGAGTTCCCCGGGGTGGCTGTCCTCTTACCATCAGTGCTCCTGTTTTGGACTCAGTTTATAACCAGATGTTAGGCCGAATTTCTGTTGTAAAGGTAAAAAACACTGGTACCGAAGCGCCTTGGGCCGTGACCTCACCGTGGGCTTTGTGCAGGCAGAATGAGTGCCTTGCTCACAGCAGTGGGGGCAGAGCTGACAGCCCAAGCTACCCCCAAAGAGGGCGTCCCCGCTTGGCCTTCCACAAACTGCCTGCCTCCCCTCACTGCCCACCTCCAAATCTGCCTTGTCTGCTCGCTGTGCCAGCCTGGCTCGCCCTGCTCTGTCTCCTGCTTTGCCCAGCTGTCAACCGGCTGCCTCCAGCTTAGGTCGTGAGCTCTTCCAGCAGCGCTAGGGCCTCTAGAGAAAGAAAGCAGGGACAGTGGGCACAGTGTCTATGCTAGGGAAATACCCCCCGACTCCCTTCCCTCTAAGAATTAGTCTCCATCCCTGTAAAGGGCCTGCTGACAAAGAACAAAGCTTCTTCACAACCCTCCGAGTGAGGTGTTAGGTCTGTCCAGAGAGAGCACCAGCCCCATCAGCATATGTGGGAGGAAGCTTTGCTCAAAAATGGCCATATTCTTGATTGCTCAGCTGCTTCTGCCATTGATAACCTGGCTGCTATTACTGCAAAGCACTTGGCACGTTTCAGGCTGTCCCCTCCTTCTGGAGGCTGACAGGCTGCAAACCTGCCAGGGAGCCTGGAAAAACTCTGGGTCCAAAAAGGGGCACATTGATTGCCCAACACAAACATTTCCTACCATGTACTGCGGCTGCAGCAGGAACCAAACCTCCCCTCATGCCTCCCAGCCATGAAAGGAGGAGAAAGAGAACAGCACCTTACAGGAGGGGATGCACTTAGCCCTCATGCCAGTCTGAACCAGGGGCGACTCTTGGGGACACAACCACCTTCTTCTAGGATGAGAGGCTGTACCACTGTGTTTGTGGTTCCTCCAGTTGCAGGCATTAGCCTCTGAGTTGAAGGCGGGTTTCACGGAAGCGATGCAGGAGCTGTCACGAATCCAGCATGGCGAGTACGCCTTGGAGGAGAAGGTCAAGAGCTGCCGCTGTGCCATGGAAGAGAAAGTGGCTGAGATGAAGAACTCCCTCAACACCTTCAAGGTAGGAGTGTGACTGGCAGGGGGCTGCATACGTGCCCTAATATACCTTGGGTGGCAAGGAGCTCTCACCTGCCTCCATCAGTCCTCTTGTTCACAAAGAACAAAGAGGTGGCAGTCACTTCAGATGAATCTGGTGCAGCACCTTCGGCTCTGTGTCTCCTTCCAGACCTGGTGCTCCAACCCCATTGTAACCTGTGCCCTGGCCTACAAAGCCTTCTCCAGGAGCAAAAGAGACCCTTGCTCTGGGCTGCGCATGCAACATGCATACGGCACGCTCACAGGCAGCCAGCCACCGTGCCATAGCTCTCCCTGGGCCAGGTCTCCTGCACTTCCTGCAGGAACCAAAGCTGCTGGGGACCAGGGAATTAATACGTAACGCCAAAGCTTTTGAAGTTGTTCATTCCCACACGGCTGGGAGGAAGCGCTGCCTGGTTTGATCTGGCCCATGAGGATTAGAAACAAAGGACTGGGGAAGAGAGCCTAGCAAGAAGGCTCGATGTGCTCTTTAAACCAGCCAGCATCTCCATGCAGAAACTGGACAACTGCCCGTGAGGAGGCAGGCTGAGGAACTGTTTTATTGTTTTAACAGTAAATTTTCCCCATGGGGTTTTGCTGAGTCAGTAATACCTTGTGAAGTTAAAGAGGGCTGGAAAAGCCCGTGAGTGTCCCCGTGATGGGGAAAGATGGACAGGCTAAAGGAGCTCTGCGGGCCCAGCTGAACAAAAGCACGAGGGCATGTGGCAGAGGTTTCAAAGCAGACAGAGGCAGGGGTATCCAAGATGTTGTCATAGGGGAAAAAATGGTTTTAAAATCCAGATATGAGGAGCTATATAAGCAACAGGAGGTGCAAAAGCTGATCTTCCTCTGTCTCATGCCCATGCTGACTATCTAAGCATTGAACTCCCAGTGAAGTCACTTCCTTGCTCAGGGAAATCCCTCTTTCAGTTTACAAGAAACAATTTAAGTCTTGATGAAACTTACAAGAACTTCATGTGTCAAGAGAACTCTACGTACATATAAAGCTTGGCTGACACTGCCTGAGGGAAGATGTGCTGACAGTGAGAGAACACATGAGGTTAGAGCAGGCCTCCCTTTCTTCAGAAACCAGGCTAAACAGGCAGCTTCAAGGCCCTATTTCAACTTGTAGTGGATGAAGCCCTACATCTTCATCTGCTACCATATACACGCAATGATCTTGCAAAAGAAAATCACAGAGACACCCTCCTGAAGCACCTCTAGCCCACATCTGCCAGCATTCAAAGCTGTGCTCTGTAAGGCTGATAGGCACCGTTGGAACACTTGTGCTTTTGCTTGTTTCTCAGGAGGAACTCAGTGATGCGAAGTCAATGATTGAAGAAATCAGTGCCAAGCAGGAGGAAATGCAACAGAAAATCGAGCAGCTGCAGCAGGAGAAGCGGCGGGAATCACGGAAAGTGAAAGCTAAGTAAGAACCCGAGCTCCAGGACTCCAGAACGGCTAATTAGTGGTGCTGTCCATTTTGTTTATTTCCTTACAGTTTAATCTCTTCATCTTTTCCTGGCTGGACATGTGTATGAACCTCTGTAATTACTGGAAGCTCCAGCCCTCAGTTCCCTCCTGGTTTTTAGACTCTTCTACCACAGAGCAAATACAGCAGACACGCACCAAGATAGCCCCAGCAGCCCTCAGGGAAATCAAGTCCTGGTGAAACAGTCAGACCTGCTAGGGATTTATTAGGGCAGGAATTGAAAGTCAGGGGTCCTCATTGTTAAAACCTATTGCTAAGCTACCTCTATCCAGACAACAGCACTACAGTTTTCCTTCCCTTCTCCTGCTGTCAAGCGTACAGGACTGCGTGATCCTGGCAGTGCAGTCATATCTTGCTTTCCTTTCACCAGTCTTTTCCTCTTCAAGCAAGGATACAGCAGCATATCTGAACACCACTGTTACTGTGAGTAGGCAGACTGCTCATCCACCTTGGCCCTGATTAGGCTCTCTCGATGATGGATGTACCGCTGCCTTGATGCAAACACTCTGCAAATCTAGGCTAGCCCCTTAGCTAATTAAGCCATTTAATTAGATGAAATATGCTCTGCAAAAGAACAGAAATAACCTCCTACAGTCAGTGAAATTACTTCCATAACATTGTTCATGAACTGAATGCATTAAAAGCCAACTCCTTTCCTCATCTTTGCAGGAGCTGTACTTTCTCTGACTGTGCTTGTACTTATACTGTTGTCAGCCACCAGTGTAGTATAGCAGCTCCTCCCGTAGCATTCATGTTTTCCAGCCGTCTCATTCTTTGTGTTTGTACAGAAGAGCACAGAAGGA
>PPHD01009623.1:1664-20458 GCA_002909625.1 Bambusicola thoracicus | reverse complement strand
GGAGAAGTTCAGTTAAGAAGACCATTCTGGGTTTTGCCTTTTACACTTGAGAAAACAGGAAAAAAAAAGATCTGTTTTTTCCAATTTTATTTTATTTTTGTTTATTTTCTTTTTGTAATAGAATGGACTGAGAAAAAAGTAGCAAATTTCAACTGCTGTTTTTGTCATCTATATTTTAGTGTACTCTTCAGTAATGCAAATGTAAATTATCGCTATTATGATGTTAAAGCTATATTTTTCTGGTGACCATAGATGTTAAAGAGTTTGATTCAAACTGCCAGATAAAAAAAGACGTGAAAACTTTCCCAGTTTCCATGAACACATGTTCCCGTTTTGAAAATAAATTATATTCTAAGTAGCTTACTTAGAGGTGAAGGTACTGAAGATTGTACATCTTTTATTTGACCATCTAAATGTATGATGCTACTTGTCGTTTGTGCAGCGTGGAAGGAGGTAAGATTTGCATAATGAAGACTGAGAACTTTCTCAGCATATTGCTATACATTGACTACAAAAAATACTTTCTTATACTTTCTTCATGTGTTCAGGCATTCTTGTTTTCTGAAAGTCTAAATACTGGTGAGTTTAGTTTCATTCACAGTACTTGTGTTCTTCACCGATAATTTGCTAGCAATAGAAATACTTAATGTAGTACATTCTGAATATGTACTGGTTTTTTCACTAGAATTGCGTCAGTGTTAAATTTGTAATGATTCCATAGAATTTCTAGAGCATTCTGAATTTTGATTCAGATAATTTTGATTAGAAGATATTTTAATTGGAGCACACGTTATTGAGGTCATCATTTAGTTCTTGGACTGTCTTTTTACCTGTATGATCTGCATGACTTCTATTTTCTAAATAGGACTGATGTTAAAAAAAAAAAAAAAAGAAAAAATTGCTTAGCACATAAAATATCTTTTGTTGTTGTTGCAATGATTAAGTAGTTTCTTGTTGTTAGAGACACAGAAGATGTTATTCTGTCTTTGTTTTTTGAATTAAGAGCTGACTGAGACAGAGCCACATGTTATTTCAAACAATTATAGATTTGCAAATAAGCCGTTTGCTTAATTAGAAAATATATATGTATTTCAGAAGGAATACTGATGGGGTTTGAAAACTGCTTCTCCATGACTCCTGTTGCAGACAAAATAATGTGCAACATTATTTTATACAATTTGGGAAAAAAGTTTCAATTTTATGACAAAAAAACAATCACAGTTTGTCAAAGTGTTTTTGCTGATCTATTTGCTTGTCATTTTCAAATAGGTTCAATGACTTAGAAATAACAGTACTGTATTACTTTCGTGCAGAAAGTGTGTCATCAGGAAACTTCTCAAATACAGAGAAGTAGTCCAAGGTCAGAGGTTTCCTTCAAGAACAGATGTGGGACATAAAGATGATGAACATAAAACATAAGCTTCATCTAAAATTAAACATCCACTCTTGGAATGTTATTTTATGTAGTGTACTGAGGAAAAAAAAAATTACTTCTGTGTGAATGTGCTTGCACTTTACTACCTGCAGATCCCGAAAATGGAGTTCACTGGATAAGTGATGTGTAGCAGGAATGTGAAAAGAGATTTTGGAACCCTATTTGAGGGGCTAGTTTACACAGAACTGACAAACAAGTGGATTTCTGTCAGTTTGAAACTTTGAATGCAAATGAATTCAAGTATCTTTCTTTAAAACCTTTTCTAATATTCTTGAGCATGGAATTCCTCTAGTTAACAGAAGTAGTAATATTTATAGTACTATGTATGGGAACTGTTGAATCATGGCCTGAACTTATGATTGATCATGTGAAGTGAGTGCTGAGTCAGCTGCAGGGGCACAGGTGAATGCAATTTCACCTCAGTGACTGGAAGGGGTGGAGCCAGGCTCCGCTTTGCCTAGGCCCCATTGAGAGGCTGACTCCCAAGGAAGAAGGATCTCTATCTGGAGATCACCCCTCTTGGAGCCCTTCTGCGAGCCCAGGACACAGGTAAGCTCTTTATTTCAATTCTCCTTTGTAATGCGATAACCTCTCTGGTCCAATGCCTGTATCACTGTTTGCCATACAGTACTGGGATTCCTCTAGTTAATAAAAGTAGTAATATTTATAGTACTTGTATCATACGAAGAATAAGGTAAATAAGGTAAATCTTTTTTCTTTTAACCAGAAGATTTTTGTAACTTATATCTGTTTCTTCCAAGTAACTTTGGTTGTGCTACTGGCTGTATGCTTTCACAGAGCAGTATAAGCTCTGTCTCCTGAGAGCTGACAGCTATTCATCTTACCTTACCAAAGAGCTTCTGTTCCACTTTCCAAACTTGTCATCATGGCAAATGCTGTTTTAATATTTAGCAATGTCTTCACTCCATGCATCACCATAACTTTTGCCCTAAATAGAGCATAGGTCTATAATGTGTGGAGGTGACAAAAATGTAAATAATGTAGACAAAGAATGCATTTTTTTCTGTGACTCTTTTTGTCAAGTGAAATACAACTCTGCCAGAATGAAATAAATTATTTTCTAAACTTGGAGTGAACAGAGAACTTCCAGCAGATAATCTCCCAAATAAGTGATTCATGTATATTTTTGTTGCACCCTTAGGAAAAAGTATTAGACAGGCACCCTTCTTGAAGGGAAAAATGTGATGCTGTTTAATGAGACTTCTGAACACAGGCACAACATTAAAATAAAATAGAAAGACTGTTAGCATTCCCTATCTCACTTTAGAGACATAATAATGTTACACTTTAAGCCATCACCAAATGCACATTTTCTGCTTGACAGCTGAAGTTATCAGATTGTGTAGTGTTGGTGAAGTGCATTTGGGAATGATTTGTCTGGAGATAGCAGTCAAATCCGTCACAGGCAAATGGAGATTAGGGAAGAGAAGGTAGGGAAGAGGAGGCAAGCAGGTAGGCAAGGGAGATGAAGGGACTGCTGAGCAGTGTTCTGGCAGAGCCTGCAGGTCTGGTGTGACCAGAGGGTCCTGGTTCTGAACGTGAAAGGAGGATAAAGCATAGACCAGTGATGGTGAAATCCTTGTCCAACTAAAAGCTTCTGCAGAAAGAACAGATGGAAAGGTGTTTGTCATCACTGCAGGTTCTGAAATACTTCAATTACATATTTCATTAAACATTTGTAGTAACAAATGAAATATTTTAGCATTCCAGAATTAAATTATAGTACTTATTTGTGGAATTCGATTGTCATATTGTATTTGTATATGTTTATCAAAAATGTCCACAGAAAGGATCATTTGTCTTGCCCAGCGGAGCAGATGACACCTTTCTTCAATCTTGCTTAGATGACTGTCTTGAAACGTAACTCATTTCCTACTTCAGAGTCTGCTGGGATTTTGAGTAACTCATATTTATAATTGTTCTCCCCATGGGGGTGTGTAGGAAAAGCTTCTGAGGGGAGTTGTTTTGAGAATGTTTTTATATCAGTGTTTGCGGTTACACCCAAGCAGAATTACTGGGGTAATGCTCAGGCTCTGTGATCTAGTCATTTTGTTCCCAATGGCAAATTACCTACCATCGTAAATGCCCATCTTTTTATATTACCATAGGAACAATTTCATTTCTGGAATTAGAAAAGGATAACTTTTAATTTATACATTAAAACATAGCTTTTTCACAGGTTAAGTCTGGTTGCTGGCTTTATGCCAGAGTTGCTTTTGTTGCTGTTTTCCTTGTAATATCGTCACGCTATGTTGTGTGGTTACTTACTGTGAAGGTGGTGTAAGATAAAGCATTGTTGTTTCTACAAAACTTGAGTATTTGCACCAAATGCAAATTGTTCATAAATTCAGCAAAAATAATTAAAAATGTAATTCAGTTTATTGACTGGTGAGTAGCCAATGATAAAAGCAAGTGAACAGATAGTTTACTATGTTTCAGTTTTATTTTAATAACTAAAGAAGTATTATGTGGATCAGTTTAGGGCTTGTAAGGGAAGAACTTCTTTTGGTGCCTGAACAAGGGGTTCATAAGATTACTTCCTTCCTGCAAAACTAGATGGTAGCAGTTTCTCTGGAACTTATTTCCATCTTCTGCACAAATGTAGATCTTTTCAAGTCTTGCACCTAAGAATTTTGATGTAATTGGATTCCTTTAATCACTGAACGTGTAATCCCTTGGTAGCTAACACTGTACTGAGTTCTGACTGTCGGTAATAGTTGAATGGTCAAGTGAATCAACACAACTCTGGATAGTCCCTGTTGACTGGCATCAAAATTTGGTAGTGGCAAACAAGGTCCTGATGTTAAATCAAGAAAAAAGGAAGTATTGAAATGTAATTATCTATTCACTACCCTGAATTGGGTGAAGTAGATCACTGCATATACAGTATTATTTGTATTGCATGCTTGTGTGCTTCCAAAGTGCTTCAATGATCAGAGCTTTAATACCAGCAAAAATTAGGTTTGTTCACTCTGAGACAGAATAAGGACCTTTCCTTACCATTGCAGAAATGGGGATTACTATGACCTTCATCTAACAGTGGAAGGCATTGGATGGGGAAGTGCCCTGCGACTGACCGTCATCTCCTCCACTAGCTACCTCTGTCCTTAAGTAGATGTGGCAGCAGCAGTGGTTTCTGATATGTCTGCTATTCCTTGTAGCACTTTCTACAGTAACAGCAAGAATAAGTGGTATCAAATTGTTCCTTTGTTCTTCCTCTTGTCATACCCTTCATATCAAATGTCTGGGATAATGCCTTCCTTCCTTCACTGCTAAAGAATCTGTCCTGTGGGAGATCTCGTTGAGATTATGCACTACCTTCTTAAAACAAACAGCATGCAAACTAACCCCCCTCCTACTTTTGTTCAAAACCTGAAAGTTGTTAACATTGTGTTGCTCAGCAAGTCATCTCATCCATATGTGTTCCTGGAGGAGAAAATATTCTCCGGAGTCTCCTTCCCATCAGTTTTCATTTCTAGAAATTTTCCTAAGTTGAAAAACGAGACCTCAGTAGCAGAAAAAAGCCAAAAACCCTAAATGCAGAAGTGTCTAGTAATGTTTGTTTTAATTATACGTTGTCATGGAAAAATGAGTAGTCCTAATGAAATTCAGACATCCAAAATACAAATCTGCCCCACATGGAATTTCAATTGAAGGAGGATCTGTATCTGTCCTTCCCTTCTCATTTCCTCTGCTGCAAGCTTCTGTATCAGGCATCAGGAGTGGGGATGGAGAAACAGTGGCATTTCTATTCCAGGATCACTGTAGTGTTAACACAAACCAAAGGACATTTCAATTTATTTTAATAGGCCAGACATTGAGCTGCAGTACCTGGGAGATCTGATTCACAGTCCCAGTAGGATTTAGTTGTAGCAGTTGAAGAAATTAAGTCCCTCAATCTGTTCATTTATTTTAACTACCAAATTTAGGGGGGAGAAGGGGTGTGGTGGGGATGATAATGGTTACCTCATGTGCTGCTGCAGCTTAATCAGACAATGATCATCAGTTAGAGCCCTTGAGATGCTCAAATGGGAGTCAACATTGAATTTACGTTCCAGTTTATCTGTCCTAACTTCCCCTTCTACAGAAGTCTCCCAGCTGCTGTTATACAGTGAGGTTAGCTGGTTAATGAGGAGGTAGCTTCCTAAGGGAGCAAACCTTGTTAGCTTTTTCCCTATGCCAAGTCCCAGTCCCATTAGAGATAGGGATGCAGCTCATAGCAACTTCAGTGGGAGGAGACAGTGGCTCTATCCAGTAGTTGTGAGTGATCTGGGTTCACGTGGAGGGACTGTGGATTTGTATGAGTTTTGTGAAAGATAACTACATTGTTAACTGACAGAAGAACTAGTTTATGGTCACAGGGTGTAGAAGGAGGCACCTCAGAAAGGTGCTTCAACAAAGAATACTTAAAGAATGATGTCTATAAAGGGATTCTCTTTTCTAATGTACGTACATGCTAAAGTGTCTTTGTCTCAGAAATATTTCTCCTGAGGGAAAGTTTTGTTTACTCATCAGTTTTGCATGAAAACACTCTGAGGATTTATGCAGGCAACTTTCAACTCATGGTTCTGTGACTGACTTTCTTTTCTGTATCATACAAGCTTTTTTTTTTTTGCATGTGAGTTTTTGGGTTCTTGACATGGCATTAAGGAAATGTCAAAGTAGACATCCATTCTTACTGTATAAGTCCTTATTTAACAACTTCAGAGGTTTGACAACTACAAAGAAATGAAGCACAAACGCCTAGATATTGATTTTTGTCTTTTGCCTGGTATCCACTCCATTAAATCCTATTGGCATTGACAACTGCTGAACTCTTCCTCAAAATTCTGTGAGCTTTTGGTCTCTAAGGACAGCTTTATTTCATATTCCACACTTTTTTCCTTCAAAAATCTCTATCATTAAACCATTTCTGCGGTCTTCAGAAGAACTGTTTAACGTTAAATCTATTGAAATTTATTCTTATGTCTGCACGAAAAGTTAATACTATGATAATATGTCATTGATGAATGTATGGGCACGTGGCTGTCAGTAGATTTCCAATATTAGATTTAGTTACCCAGTGTGAGAACTAATAATGAGTCACAAATTGCTGGTATCATATAAAATTGATGATATAATGAATAGATCCAGAGTAAGATTTTTAGCTGTATTCCAAAGTGGCACATAATCATAGTAGATGAAAAACTTAATAAAAATATCATGGTTTTAGTTACCTAAAAATCATTAGAGCAGTTCATATATTGCTAGCAGATAATAAATTTAATTTTAAAGTGAAGAATAGATACCTGTAAGTATTTTCATAAATATCACAAATCTCTCCATGGAAGACAGGATGTTTTTCTTCAACTGGAAACCAGAGAACACTGTATATTGCTGTAGTCAGTGCTGGAAGGCTGATTTCTTAGTGCAAAAGTGAGTGCCTTTTTCATGCATTTGATCTGCAAAAAAATCTAGGACTGGCTTCATAGTAATGGAGTGTTCTCATGCATCTGTACATTCTCTGTGGTGGCCAAATTAATAGACGATATTAGATGTGTTTAATCTGTGAAATCTGGATGAGTTCTTCACCTTTGACTTCCACTGGCAGTATGCTCCAGATTCTCTATTGCCTCAGTTTTCCTGGGAAGGAAACTAGGTAAATGGGCTACGAAAAAAATATATATAAATAAAAAATGGTGCACTCCAGGTTATTGAGGTGGATAACATAATGGCTTGATCTCCCCAGCTAACCATTCACTATGGAAAATGAACCCTCACCTGGTAAATGATCAGTCTAGTTTACAAACAGTTTGTGCATTAATACTAGGCTAAGCCTGCAGTTTTGGTTTGTGTAGGTAGAGTATTTCAACAGCTTTCTTCTCTTGGATAGCCCTCCAAAGAAGGCCTTCAAACCTACATAAAAAGGCAGGGAACAATCCCTGACCCTGGGACTCCTGGGACAAACAGGATTATGTTAAAAAGTATTTCAGACTAGTTCTCTGTAGGATACACTGTCCATGCCCATACTATATATCACTTAGCTCTGGATCTCCTTCGTCCCTTCTGGTGTCTCAGTAGTAATAAAGCATATCTTGGTTCTTGTTTAAATTCAAACTGTATAAAATGTCAGTGCTCCTTTGAGCCAACCAACTTCATGTTTTGTAATATGAACATGAAAGTATGTGTTGCTCTGTGGTGCAACTGGGAGATGTCTGAGGAGGTAAAGTATGCTGAGGTAAGGTTGAGAGAATGTGTGGGGTCATCTGTGTCAGCTGCATGTAATGTCATCTGTACTGTGTCTTGAGAGTAAATTATCTCCAAAAATGGACAGAGGCTTTACTTTGTAAAGAGCTGGTTCTTTCACTCTGAAAGAGAGTCTGATATCAAAGCAGCAAACGGTATGGATGATAAGGTGTGATTCAGTGCTCAGTGCCACTTCTAGACATCTTTTATGTGTACCTTCAGGGACATTTACAAGCAACTTCAACACAGAGGAACCCATAGATTGCTGAAAACCATTCATAAAACAAGGTAAAACTGACTGGAAAGTCTGAAAGCTGTGGTTGTCTTTTATTTCTTCTTATTTCAGTGGAAAGTAGAGATGGGTTGTCACTAAGCTGACTTCCTGCTTTGTAAACAGGCAAGCACAAAACTTTTCTCATAGAGTTATGCTTGTATACTTTTGGAGTGAGGAATGTGATCCCGAGCAAGGAGTAAAACCAAAGATTTCTCATTTGGAGAAGGAATGAGAACAGCAAGATGCATGTTAAGATGAGCAGAAGTAATATTTCTTCTAAAGAAAGAAGAAAGAAAAAAAAAAAGATGGTGGTATTTCCAGATATTTTAAATACAAGTTCAAATACTGCCTGATTTTAGTTTCTCTAGTACAGCCCTGGAGATGGACAAAATCATTTTTTTTCCAGTTTCCTGAATTTAGACCCTCATTTCCTATGCTTTAAATTTTCACATTTAATTTCATATTAACTGAAATATATTAGAAAGAGCCAAACCTACAATTTGGAAGGAGGGTTAGGATGATAAGAAATGAAACTTTTAAAACTTCATGTGGTCAAAGTTTTAATTGAAAATTTTATGTTCAGATGCAGATAAAACAATGTTAAGCGGAGAACTTCTTGAAGCTATAGTTTCAAAGTGGCTTTGGAGTTTCTTTTAGTTTAAGATTTAAATGTTCCTGATAAAATTCATCCTTGCTTTCACTGAGGCCAATTTGGAGTCACCAGGGAAACAATATATTATGGTATAGTAAAATGTTACTAACAACTGAACAACTTGTAGGCTTGTTTTTGTAACAGTAATACGTAAGTAAAACAGGAAACAACCAAATTTCAGACAAACACTAGCTGTATTTCAAAAGAGTATTCAGCTGTAAACAATGTAATCATTATCACTGCAGTTTTAGAGTAAATTTCAGTGACAGTAGATAAAAAGGACAATGCATTTTTTTTTAGCCGCATTCTATCTGTGGTCTTGTCAATGTGAAACAAAAGGAATGGAAAAACTGTTCCTCTTAAGTGTATGTATAATGCAACACTGCAAGAGAAAGAAAGGCTTCTCAGTTTTCTTTCTTTTATTTTCTTTTTTTAAAGGAATTGGCCATAATTTTCCAGTTCCTTGATTTTATTTTATTTTTTAAAAATAATCCATTAAGGCTTATTACATTTCATAGTAGACCTTTTTGACAGTAAACCTGTATTGAATACTGAACTGCTGAAAGAGCTTTAAAGTGCTTCCTGTAATTTAAGACACAAACATTTCTGAATACGATTTAGTGGATCTGTTTGGGGGCTACAGCTTTAACTAAAGTGATTATAATTTCTTCTGTATTTCTGGTTCTGTTGCTTTCTTAAAGCAAATATGAAATTTTAATAGTAAGTAACAGTGAAGATGTGTATGTTTATAGCTATATGCAGAGTTATATAAAATGATGTAATGGTTTCTTTAATCTTAGAGGAGAACCTGGGATGTATGAACGTATCAGTCATATAAGAAAGAGATCTACTGAGTAGAACTTGCTCAGAGATATGTCATTGTTTTGCTTTTTAAAAATACTTAAAATATTATTTGGATTTAATGTTTTATAAGGTGACAAAATATAGTTTGAGTACTGCCATGTGATAGTGAACACTAACATCATTACGTTCACTCAGTCATGATCTTCAAGAAAGCATCATTATTCCCCTTCTGAGAGAGACTGTAAGCTTGTAAGTGGGAAATGATTCAGCTGAGAAGTTAAAGCCTATACCTTAAACAACACTAGGAACATCAATGTAGGTATACAAGGACAGACTGTCATAAAAGAAGAATTAAAACTTAAAATGGCAAATATTTGAGGAGCCTCCTTCAACTCAAATTACATTTTGTATTTTCAGGCAGTTAATTTGAAACAAACCCGCAGGAATCACGTAGTGTCTCATCCCAAATTGAGAGAGTTTTTCAGACTGGCTGACAAATTAGGTATGCTTGTTGTAAGAAGAAGGAAGAAAGAAAGCAACGCTTTCTGGGAAACAAGTTCAGCGTAGCTCCCAGTAGTGTGCTTAGAAGGACAGGCACATCTTTGTACATATGAGCTGAATAAATCTGCAAGCTTTCTGCATACACCTTTAGCTGCTGCCCTAGACTCTGTGCTGAGAAGATACAGAATTTCCTCACAAGTAATGGCTGACATACAATTGGCTTTTTAGGCAATTTTGTTCTGGCATTTATTTTTCAGGGGCCTGGAGGATAGATTCTAATACATTTCTCAGCATCTAGAAAGTAGTTTGCTAATTCACACATCAGTTGATAGACTACCTCATCAACAGGACCTTTTGCTGCTGTTTCCCTAACGATTCTTCTTCATCTCCAAATCCAAACTTGCCACAGATCTTATTTCTATTCTGTTAACATGTACAGCTTTGTATTTGTTTTTCTGTCATTTCTTGTTCCCAATCTGAGAAGCCCATTTCTTTACCTAAATTATATTCTAATTATATGTAAATATTTTCTACTTGGAGTGTCTAAAACAATAACATTAAATGCTTCATGTGTTTTATTTTAGTACTGCAGAAATTACTTCAAATTGACTCAAAGGTCTGTAAGAATCACAAAACGATAGCCATCAAGACATCAAAGTATCAACCCCTGTTCTAATATCTAAAGGCCTCTTTCAGTTTTTCAGTTAAGAAAGCAAGCCAGTAAGGGAGAATCGATAAATCCAGACTCTGTGAAGCTGAAAAGGCATCCACTTTCAGAGTTGAGGGTCTTAGACTGTGAATGCCTTTCTAAGAGGTCCTACTTTACTAAACTGCAAGAGCTAGCACAAATTTCTCAGCATTACAATCATACATCAGAGAAATAGTCTCTAAAATAACCTTTTTTGAGTAATTTAAAGGTCAAAACTAACTCTGTTGATTCCATTTGAAAACCCATAGGTGCCTCATGATTGGATTACCACAGGGTCATTCAGCACCATTTTATATACATACATATATGCTTTTGGGGTTTCAAACAAACAAAAAAAAAACTACAAAACAAGCAAATTAAACCCCACTAATTCCTGTTAGAATCTGGGAAGAAAGGGGAAAACATGAAGATGAAATCCAGTAGGTCATGAGTACAGTTTCCTACTTGTCTTTCATCTTTCTATGCTTGCAGCAGTACCATGGAGCCAGTCAGGAAAGTCAAGACCTCATTTAAATGCTCTTAGCTACTTGTAAGCAGGATTGTAACAGAATTTCATCAATTAAATAACATTTTCAGTTTACTTTTTGATCTGAGATTATGATTGATAAAGGGAAAAAAAGGCAAAAAGCATTAAGTGAATCTCTGAAAACAGAGAAGGGGAAAAGGAGTAGTTGTGGTAGAAAAAGAAAAAAAGGAAGTTAAGAGCAAGCACTGAATGAATGTAAATGAAAGACTAGCTGTAGATGAGCATGAAATCACAATCATGCCTTTGGACTGTTTATATTCTCTTACGAAATACTTATTTGCCCTTTAAAAGTGGTTTCCAGAGTACTACTGCCAACAAATTAGGATCCTGCACGCTGAATCCAGAAATTCATCCTTCCAATAATTTTCCATGAGTCCTTTTTCCCTTTTTTAAACCATGATTCATAGATCTTTTTGTCCCTTCCCCAAGATGTTTTAAACTCAATTTATTTGTACTTAAACATGGCTAATTTTTTCCCTTTTATTCCCCTTTGTTGGTAGTGATTGGACTGCTAGTGACATACAGCAGTAATAGCCTCATTTTTTCCTAGTTATGTCTTTCTTTCTTTCCATCTTGCAATGCAGTGTTATTGAGGGCACTTGCTTAGAATTCTGACCATCAAAGATAATCGAAAACCAGAAGTGGTAACTGACCAAATTAACATCTAGAAAATCAAAATACTATAAATATTTTGAAGTATTCTTATCATGGGAAATCTTTAAACATCATAAAATAACTCACAAAGCAACAGCCAAAACCACTGTAGTAAATTAAAATGTATCATTAACTAGAAAGTATACACCAGAGTTGTCTGTATGGGAAATCAAGACTCTCAGCAGTAACACTAACCACTTATATTACACTTCACATATTTCAAGCATTCAAATATGCCATCAGAGCTTTTTTCACCACATTGTTTCTGAGTGTATGCATGGTGCTGTACCTATTTGAGAAACATGAGAACTGAGAGAGGGAATCTACATTTTTACAACCATAACCAGTCATGAAGTCTTGCACTCAAACACTTTGTCTTTTATATGTTTTTTTACATGCACGTATGCACGTGCATACAGCTACCTGTGATTCCTTCTCTTTTTGGTGTTCTTTGCTTTGTATTCTGAGGATCTTTGCTTTTAAAAGAGAAGTTTGACAACTATCACAGCAGAATATATGTTAATATTTTTCATCTATTTTATTTCAATAACGATAGACTATGTGAGGTATTCTGAGCATGGGAACATTATAAATCCCTTAAAATGATGGTAATCACCTATGAATCAGAACTCAATGACCTGGCACTCTTTTATTTACACGCAAATTGAATTCCAGTTGAAGTTTATGCTCAGAGTAGAATAAAACAAACAATAAGGAGGAATTTCAATTTAAGGTAACAAAATTAGTAACTATAGGCCAGCACTGCAATAACTGATTCTACTTATACTACTACATAGTATATGTGTTCGTATGTATGTCTGTATGCAATATTTTATTGCTGCATATATTAAACTGATTAAATGTTTTCTCTTAGGAAGGCAAATGAATAGATGTTAAAGTCATATGAATACTCATGGGGAAGAGAGATCAGTCAGCCTTTATAGAGTTTTGTGTCTCTAGTGTAGTCCAAAATATTCTTTGAGTTCTGTTCCTGGACTAAGAAAATAGGAAGGTTTTTCTTATTTAATTTTCTCTTCTTCCTCCCTTATCTCTGTTAGCATTCTATCTTATAGGATCTCTGTTTAGGAAAATACTATGTGGTCAAGTGTGGTCATGACACATTTGTTCACGGATGATCTATTGTCACCCTTTCTTAGAGAATATCTTTGTGTGTTTTATTTAGCTGCTTTGGCCTTTCCACGTTATATTTTCTAAAAACCTTCTGACATCCAAGGTAAGAATTTAGATTTGTGGATGTTGATCTCCTACTTTCAGTTTCAAGGACTAGAATTCTATCTAAAGCCATAGATTTGTTTTCAACAGTATGAAGGTTTACTTTATTCAGTATGCTGGATAGTAAAGTGGTGGAATTAAAATCAACTGCCTAACCACTGAGCAGCTAAGTATGAGCTGAGCAGCATGAGCAAACCTCATTGATATGCTACACATCAGAGAGAGCATAGATGGCCATTCGATTCTTGGCTTATGCTGAAAATGCCAACAAGGGCAATAATTGTGATGAGCTCCTTGATGTGAAGAACCGTCCACCAAAACCAATCAACAAGCAGCTGCCACATAGGAAGATATTTAGGTAACTAACACCTGTGGCCTCATTTAAAATTACAATTAGCTGCTTTGTTGGGAGGTTCTTACTGATTCCAAGAGATATCTCTTTTTTTTCCCACAATTGGTGACAGATAGTTGTATCATCGTATTTTTTTTTTTCTGAAATGTATTTTTGAGGTCTGCTTTTGGAGAAGGACTAAGAAACTTTCTTTTTCTGAAAGTAGTACATGGGTTTTTCAGCAGCATCTGTGCCTAAAGTGAATTGAGATGTACTTACGTTGTTAGCTTGTTTGATGCTGTTCTTTTCTCTGACCATAAACATTACCCCTTGTGAGAGAATTGTTTCATCTCAGAGGGTTACTACTCTTAAAATGTAATAAATATAATGAAACATAAGCAGGCTATATGCTTTGTATTTTTCTCACTGCAACATCTATGAAAGGAAGAAAAAGAGGAAAATAGTTTTCTACCCTGCAAAGTGTACAATTTAGCTGTGGGTTGAAAATGCAGGTATGGAGTCTGAAATGTCCACAGTAATGATACTCAATGGGAAGCAGGTGATCTTGAGAAACTGTAATAAGGAAGTTTCACAATTATAACAAAATAACTAGCAATATGTTTATTTGGTTTTCAGTTAGAGCCATTTGTCAAGGTCCAGAGATTTTTCTACCGAGTAAGAATCTCTCCAGATGTTAATTTTTTCTCTTACCACTAAGAAAATACTAGAGGAGATTCAAACCAACTTCATTACCTGCTTGAGTTGTTACTTCAAAGCAATAGGTAGTTTGAGTTGGAGACTGACTTCATATTTTTCATCAGCTTCTTAAATTAACTCTGAGATATTTCAAAATTCCTAGAGTTTCTTGTGCATTCCACTGAGAGGAGTGGCAGGCTCCACACCTGAGCTGAGTTTGGTAGGACCTTTGGGCTTCTAATGCTACTGCTGGGTGAGGAGCTACTCATGCAATACATGGTGCAAATCCTCCACATTTCCTCTTTTCTGGAGGCCCAAGCAGTGGGACTTGCCTCAAATGATGAATAGATTTCAATGGCTACAAAAGAAAAGTCATTTAATATATATATATTTGAAATCTTAGTGGGTCAGTGTCTGTGAGTGACTGCCTTTTCCCAGGCTTCCTATTCCTTTCTAAGTTCACACAGGGTTCCCATGAGGTGCACCAAGGACATCTCATGCAATGAAAATACGCAGGCAGGCTCTGAAATATAGAGTTGTTAAGACAGAAACTTGATGAGACTGCACACACCTGTGCTTTCTCAAGCTTCTGAATACCATTTCTGTCTCAGTCATTTCTGTTTTCTCCTTTCCCTTGAGACTTTCTCTCTCTGGTTTTCGAGCTACTTAAAAGTGACTGTTAGGGCTGCTTTGGTGTGAACAATACAAAGACATAATAGATGTATAGTTTTATGCAGTATTTGTAGGAAATAAGCAAATATCTTGTGTATAACAAAGGTGCCACATTAGAAGTTTTTTGAAGACGATCTGTTGAATAAAACAGAGGGAAGCTCTTCACCATGAGTTTTCTTGATTCCAAAAGGTTATTTGTTCTTCATTTGGAAACTTTTCAAAATCATGTGTATGAGTATTTTTGGGGGGGATGTTGTTACTGTTTTTGTTTTGTTTTATTATGAAAAAAAAGAAATCAGAATTCATTTTGTGAGTTTGGCATTCTTAAAGCAGAGATGAAATAGCAGAGTATATTCATCCAGGTTCCTGTCTTAACAACTACTTGCTGACTAGTGTGGGTCATTCTACAAATTCTGACCTTTCTAATTACTGGGAGAAAGTGAACAAAATAATAGAGATACTCTTTAGAGAACAGGAGATATCAAATTAAAGAGTAGAATGATTTCTATAATAAAAGTTCTACTTACAAAAACACATGGTATTAAAATTTATTCCAAAACTAGTAATGATGTGGTGCATGAAGAAACTTTGGTAGCAAATACAAAAGTGTTTGGATGTTGTTTTTGTCTCTGTGCTCTGTCTTTGGGGAGAGACAGCTGAAAACAAACATGACAGTACATTAATTCATTGTTTCAGTAAAAGATCAGATACATTCAAAATGCACATTTGTTTTCCTCCTTTGACTTTAGTCAGTGTGTTATGGGGAAGGACTAGTTTTCTGGTAGTAGATGAATGTTGCTAGTACATAATAAATCCAGATCTCCAAACACATCAATCATGTGTCATCTGAAATACACATTGTGTCTTACATTGCAATTGCTTCCCCAAAATATTCATGAAACATTCATGCTGGATATATGCACTATATGCCATATGGATAGATGTGACTTGAAGTAATAATAACAGTCAAGATTTCAGTATACTGAGGCTGGAACAGGAGAAAAATAGCCTCCATTTCACTTTACATAAGGAATCAAGAAGGAAATTTATTACAAATAAAATATGTAAGGCTTCTCTGCTTGCACATGCACACACACAATTACAGACACACAGAGATACGCATACTCGCTGGCACTATCTTTTCCACCCTGTCCATCCATTCAAGGAAGAATTAGGCATATAGTACTTCTTTTCTGATGTAAGGAGATGAGATGGCCCTATAATCATGGAAGGATATTCGTAACAGTGAGTTTAGCTTTTAAAGCTCATGTGGCATATAGGAGGATATCCACTCTTTATTCCCTCTGCTTGAATTACAACTCTCCTTGTTTCACTTCAGCTAGTCAGGTCTGTTTATTTTCCTTGGAAGCTGGGTAGAGAAATGGGACTATGCTATGTTTTGTTGTCACCCATAAATCCAATGGAGGATGGAGTCACAAATTTAATTTCATAGGTAGATGGTGGAGTTTATTTTTATTTAAGGTATTTTTATATAGCTTCATGCCTAGATGTTTCATGCATTTGCATGACATGAATTAATTCCCAGGCTTTAAGATCTGGTCAAGTTCCCCAGATCTTGCCCAGAGTGCTTGGACTTGGAGGGGATTAAATGTTTGCAAGTGGTTTCAGTTGTAATTTTCTTATATAAAACAAAAAGAGAAAGAAAATCCAAACCGTGATAGAGGGCAACATGTCATAGCATTGTATTATCTATAGTGCTGTGGCTCTCAATGAATATTCAAATATTTTCTCTAGTGTTTCTTATGGGACAATCCAGCAACTAAGACTTGGAGCTACCTTTGAAGTACTAGAAATGATGAAATCCCATTTTAATGGGATTTTTTTCTTTTTTCTTTTCCAGCTAAAATAGTGAGATGTGTATGCAGAAGTGACAGCTGATAGGCACAAAACATGACTGTCTTAAACAAGATTGTGAAGCCATTACTTTGTTCACAAAGTCTTTGGTGACCTTCTAAATGAGAAATACAGTACTTTCTAACTCAAACCTTTATTGGTGAAATACCTCTTTGCCATTTCACCATAATTAAGTTCATGGAAAAATATGGTTTCATGAACAGGAAGGCCTTTTCAATGCTAGTTTGGATGGAAGCTCTAGTTGTTCTGTAAGTCAAGCTCAGGAAGACTTTGGGCCAACAGAGGTCCAGCATAGCCCAGATAAGAAGCTGGAAGCCATTCATTTTGTACAGTAGGCAATGCCAGCAGCATCTGAAATCAGTGTCAGAGGAGAGGAATGAAGGAAAGACCAGATGCACATGGGATAAGTGGGGTATCAGCTTCTCAGCTTATGGAGAGGTGAAATCTCTATGAAAGAGGATTAGCTCACAAGGATTTGGATACAGCACTTTGCTGTGGGTGGCAGTGCTCAGCTAGCCCGATGCAGAGAAGTCAAAAGAGACTGGGTTGTTGCGATAATGATGTGTAAAGTCTGTTTGTCTTTTGTCCTTGTTTTTTGTTCTTGCACATGGTTGCACATGGGTGTAGAGAGAAGCATACCCTCTGTTATCAGCTGATGTTCTAGGGCTCCTGAAATAGCTACAGTGTAGAGGGGTTTTTGCTTTCATTTCTAAGCTACATATGGCCTTTAGCATACCAGACGAGCATGAGCTGAGATTTTAGCTGTTCAGCTGTCTGCATTATACGGTCCTTATCATCATAGTATGTGGAATACTAAATGTAGTTTTTTAAGCATAGTATATAGTCCAATCCTAGAATGCATATTTAATACTAATTTTTATAGATTTTCTTCATCTCAGATGAGAATAACAGTAAAAGTATATATTTCAAGAGGAAGATGTTCTGCGTTATCTTTTCAGATTTGTTTTTTTAATGTGGGCACACAGGTTTTACCCACACAGTGGACCAGCATTAAAAGATACTTTATCATTTGTACCAGTGAATTCATAATATGGTGGTTCCTTCTGTATGAAGAAAAGTTTTCACTACTTAAGTGAGTGCTTGTCAGTCTTTCACTGACTTAGAAAAGGCATTATTTTAAAAATTACCTTGTCAATTTAACTGTGACAGTAATCGAGGCAGGTACCAGCAGTTTTCTTCTGATTATGTTAAAATCTCATCTATTATTTAGTTTAAAACTGACAGCATATATTAAGGCTTAATGAAGGCTTTCAGTAATGTCAAATATGAGATTTATCTTCCCAGGTTTTTGAATGTTTCTGTGGTTTATGGAGGCGGTTATTTGAACAAAGGTTAATCTTGGGAGGAGTTTAATCCAAATTATTTTAGCTTTGAAAATAGAAATTTTAAATGGAGAAAAAAAATGAATATTACTTATGTGAAGTTGGGATTTAAAATCAAGCGCAAGGGTGATTTACTTTTTTATAATTACTATTTAAGAACATTTATTAAAATAGCATTGCAGATGTAATGCTTAGATGTAAAAAGCAACAGAAATTCATGAGGAAATATTGGAAGTTCAGACTGGTTTATGAAAATTAATCTTGTTCAAAGCCTTTTTGCACTGCTCACTAAAAGTATGAATTTGAATCTTTGTCTTTACTGGAGTAAGGAGGATTCAGAGAATTTTTGAAATTCATACTCTTGAAACACAGCTCAGAGATGAGACCTTTTCCATTTTATTTGTTAAGGAAACACTATTTGGTCGGGGTTTCTTTAGTGTGTTTTTTGCTGCTGGTGGTGTTTTTTTGTTTGTCTGTTTTTTAAGTTGTGTTTTTAAGTAGTGACTTTGTGTGACTCTCTTCCACTTACAACATCTGAAGCCACTGGTTGATTTCAGTCAAACTTGACAGGAGGTAGAGTCTCCAAGGTAATTAAATTCCTATCAGTTTCATAAAGAATGGGAAAAAAGAAAGAATTAAACTTTCATATATTTGCCTCAGGAACCATTTTTCTTGTTATTGAATAGTAATTATATGGAAACAGGATGTAATTATGTTGGAAAAAAGAGGGAAATGCATAAGGATATGCAAAAATTATGGAAATCTTTCATACAGTTTAGTAAAAAAAAAATCAAGCAATAGACATAATCTTTAAGGAAAACAATTTTTTTTTTTTTAATTGTT
>PPHD01009622.1:0-16426 GCA_002909625.1 Bambusicola thoracicus | reverse complement strand
ATTCTTCTCTGACAGCATAGCCCAGCACCAATAGGAGGACTCTTCAATAACTATAGAGAAGTAAATTACCTTTTCTTCCTAATACTTATATTATTACCTGAAATTATGCAATAGATTTTCTACATTCAAAAATTACAATGGTAATTACAATCACTTCCACTCTGGGACCCTCTCCTGAAGCATATTTACAACACTATTATCTTTGTTCTAATAACCTCCTGCTTCTACACTGAGATCAACTCTTTTGACTTGAGCATTATTTTCTCTAGTGTCCCCAGAATATAATACACTGACAAATAGATGAGCTTATCTGTACCTATCTGTATTATAGAAGTCTCCTTTTAAATATTCTGGGTACACTTTTTAGAGCTCTTCAAAGTATATTAGATATAATTTAAGGTACTAGAACATCCTCATAAGAGGAAAGGCCAAGAGAGCTGGGCTACCTCAGCATGGAGAAGAGGGAGTTCAGGGAGACCTCATCAGTGTCCACAAACACCTGAAGGGAACTTGCCAAGAGGGCTCACCCAGGCTCCTTCCAGTGGTGCCCAGTGCCGGGAAAAGGGGCAGTGGGTACCAAGTGAAGCACAGGGGCTCCCTCTGAGCACCAGGAAGCACTGCTGCGCAGTGCCAGAGCACTGGCACAGGTTGCCCAGAGGCTGTGGGGTATCCTCCTTGGGGATGTTCAGAAGCTGCCTGGCCATGGGCCTGGGCCCCATTCTCTGGGTGTCACTGCTGGAGCCGGGGTGAGCCTGATGGGACAGAGGGCCCTGCCAGCCTCAGCCATCCTTGGGTTCTGTGTTTATCTCCACCATCAACTAAGTAATTTAGGCACTAAACATTGAAAGTAGGAAAAACACGCTAGGAGAACAGTGATGATGTGATCGTGATCTGTTTGGTTTTGGTGTTTTTTTTCACATTAGCCTTAATGTTCCTTATGAATTCACATTTGCCATCTAATCTTTCAGCCCTCCAAGACATCCTCAATGCATCACATAATTACACATTTTTAGCCCATGCTAATCAGACTGACAATGCAATCCACAGACAGTTCTGTAAATACTTTAAGAACTGAGAAATATGTGAAGTTGGGGTTTTTTGGCAGGTAAGACCTGCTTACAAGCAGATCAACCATAAGACCCAGAATCTCTCCAGGTCTCATATCTAACAAGATGGCTAATAATAGCACAATATATGGATATGTTCTTGGTCTTTTTTTTCCTTCAGTGGCAAAAGATAGTAGGCAGTCACTAGTAATTAGGGACCAAACTCAGAAGCAGGCTAGTGAAAATATTGTTCCTTATGCTCAAACTCTAGAATTTCTAGCAGACTGAAGGGCTAAAAATTCTGGCAATAGACATTTCCTTGCACATTCTACCCCCAGTCAGGAGAGTGACACTTGACCAAGTGAAGGAAGCTCTTGGGACTCTATACAAACCTTTGGAGCCAGCTGTTCACTGCTATATTTCTTTGAATCATTTGAAAGAAACAAACATTCTGAACATTAAAAGCCATGAGAAAGTAATCATTACTCATTGAAGTTTTTTAGCCTTACGAACTGTGCTATCTACAAATTATTGAGGAAAAGAAGGAAAAAGCAGAGCAGCAAAACTGCCTCTGAGTTACAACTCATTTGAAGCTGAAGATGGCTGTGCTGTCAGCTTCAAGTGCCATTTCCAGAAAAAATCATGGATGAAAAAAATCTTTTGTGATTGTATGGGAGAAGTCAGATGTGTGTGGTATTAGGAATTTCATTTAGAAAGAAAAAAAAGTTTGGTAAAACTGTTTGAAATGAACCATCAGTCTTTGAAATTTAGAACTCCCATATTTTATATCTGCCTTTTAATTTGATAGCCGTAAGGATTTTCCTAGAGAACCGAGCAGATCACATGCTGTCTGTGATTACTGCTCTACATGCAGCATAGTACATCAAAGGAGTATGCAGTATCCATACAGAACTCCTGAAGCTCATCCTGTGCTTAAGTGTGAAGTTCAAACACACTGTGCAGACTCCCAAAAAGTTTTTCTCCTAAAAGGTACAAATACCACATTTGGCCAGCTGAGAAAAAAATGCATCCAAATATATTTGAAAGCAAGAAAGCCATTAAAAAAAAAAAATGAGAGACAAAAGCTGAAAATAATACGAGTAAAGTCAGGTCAATATGGAAAGATGCTGTCTGGTTTAAAAAATAATTATAAAAAACCTAAGAAGAACCACTTTGATCCAGGCAGCCGAAGGAAACTTACTACATAATGTACTCTGAAACACTGAGATCAGCCTCTATGGAACACAACTGGCCAAAAAAACACCACCCACTTCAGCTGCTCAGATAGATGCATAACCTCCAGTATGAATGTACCATAGCTTTTCAGTCACTAGAAGAAAAGCTCTGGGTGCCATGAAGAACACACTGCTATCTTGCAACACTGTGGCCTTTTCTAATGCTGGTTGAAGATAGAACCTAAACTTACTTTTGTACAGGTGGGTTCGTTTTTGTTGTTTTTTAACTGTTGTAACTCAAGCATAAAAAGCGTGCGTGCATAAAGGCATGAATGCAGAAAGAAGTACATAAGATGATTTTGCACGTAGGAAAACCTTTCCCTGCAGAACAAAACATTGTATACACAGTAAATGCAAAATTAATTTGAAAATTCCCTATTAATAGCAAAAGATTTTGCTGCTCATGTAATTCTACTTCTAAGTAAAATTTATTCCCGTAAAAATGAGACGTCTTTTAGCAAAGCTTTTGCAAAAATGAAAAGAAATGTAATGTATGGTGACATCAATTTAAACAAAATCTTACACTCCTTTTTAGAAGCCATTTACTGTAATCTTGTACTATTAATCTTATTGCAGAAATGCAGTTTAACTGAAGATTCCAGAAGATGGGTTCCCAATGGAAAATTGGGAATGAAGACGACAGAAAAACTCCTTCAACAAAATTCAGGACAAACACAACTAGACAATATTACTAAACTCACGGGCTTCAGAGAGCTATGACAATTGCAGCATACAGTGCAACAGTGGAACAGATCTTACTTTAAAAGTCTGACCATTCATTTAATAGCTACCGTACTGAGCTATATGAAATATAGAAGTTTCACATAAAATATTCCCTTAAGGATAACTACAGCGTATGAAATTTCTTTTAAACAATATGCAAAATTCTAAGCTTTTTGTACTTTAACAATCCCAGAGGAATGAAGTGCACTGTTTCTTTTCAGATAACTTGGGAGGAATAGGAAGCTGAAGAAAATAAATCCTTTTTTATAGAAAAAATAAAGGCCATAAAGGTGTGGGGAGGGGAAATGTATTGTACCATGTGTGCAGCAAATGTTACTTAAAGGAAATTTTAACTAGACCTGGCTAGTGATGAAAGTGCATTTATAATTTGGGATTTATTATGATAGTTTTGAAACACAAATAATGCATTTAAAAGAACTTAACATACAAGTCTGCTACCAAACTGCACCTGTTAATACAGAAAATACATCATTAATAAGGTACTGAGCTATACTTAACCGTAGTTTATGACTCAAGAGATATATTCAAGCAATGATTGAAAATACAACTATAAATAATTCTTTTTCAGTAAACCAAACCAGCATTTCAATACTCTATCATTAAATTTGTATTAAGCAACCGAACGCAACTTCTTATCAAAACTCATTACCATATTAAAACAGTTATGACACACAGTTGGATTCTAAAGCCGCTACTTAAAGTGCACTGTAAAATTGTAACAACAATAGAAATAACCATTCCTCAAATCTTTACACTCAAGAGTTAAGATGCAGTTCTGGACATATGTTCATTTAACTGAACAGGTTAAAAAACTACCAATTCTAACCCCCTTCTCCAGGGGAAAATAAATCCTAATGTAACTAGCGGGATAGACTACTCATTAAAGCTAAACTTGGACAAATTCCAGAATAAATTTAAGGAAATATGAACAAGCAAGTCTTGCTATGTAGTGGCATGGAGTGAAAATGAATCTGCCCTAATTAAATGATTTTTAAATACACTTTGGTTGTACCCAGTTTGCTGACAAACTGTAATACAGACTTGCTGAAATATTTGGATGAATCTGGCATACCATTAAAGAAAATAGTTCTCTTCACTGTTTTTGAATGAAAACACGCATTGGTCCTTATTATCTACCATGCATAGACACCAATATAACCAATCCATGTTAAGTTCACGGGCCTGCTATGAAATATTTTCAGTTTGTAGACTTGAGGAACAGCAACTCATTCTTTTAAAATCAACACCTCCAAATGATTGAAAGAATATAGTGGTGAACAGCTGGCTCCAAAGGTTTATATAGAGTCCCCAACTGCAGAGCTGGAACCTGCAAAATGTTTCCAAAAATTTAATTTTTCTTATTACTCATATCCTGTACGGTAAAAAACTATTAGTTCATTTTTTCCAAAATAACAAAACCAGTAACCTGCTACTAGAACCCAGCAACTGTGCCTCAAAAGAACCTGAATGTAATTTAAACACCTTAATAATTTCAGTCAGCATTTGTACACCTTTCCTCCTAGGCAAACAGAAAATGTATGCTAGCTTTATATTTGACGGGACCAAGACTTCACCTTCGCACATGGATCAAATCCATGTTTCTACTTATTCTGATCCTTCATATCAAGAAAATAACCATTTTGATCCTTTACTTAACATCATTGAAGCAACTCTTATTGAAGAAAGCAAACAACACCAAATCTTTGAAGACAGCACTCAGGTAGAAGACGAAAGAGAAGGGAATTTAACCACTGCAGTTTTGAACTATTTCTTTCTTAAATGCAAAACTACTGTCACCGTTACAAAAAACCCAGTAATATGACAAAACCACATACACTACCACTAATTTGAGTCTTAAGACAACCGTATATAGCTAATTGTGCAAGAGAACCGCACCTTATTATCACCAAATAATTAAACCTACTTTGAAAGACTTGATTGCAAAAACATCTCCAGAATTCATGCCTTCTAAACTTCTTGGGCTCTACAGGCATCACTAAGGAAGTCAGATCTCTTAGGTCACCTTGTAAGTAGGTGATACAGCCACTGTTGTCTTTTGCATCTTATTTGTAGAAAGTACTGCTAGTAGTACAATTCATTACAAGGAAGACAACAACTACATTGGAAATTTAACTACATTCTTTTTTAAAAATGAATAAACACCTTTGAACAAATTCCAAATACAGCACAGGAAGGGAACAATACAGTCATTTCTAAGCTGACTGTTGTCTACTTTTTGGGGATTTTTTTTTAGCATCATTTTTGGAATTGAAATTGACAGTGATGGAAAATCCTTTGCCAGTGTTAATTTATACATGAACTTCAGAAAGGCAGAGATTTCCTCAAAACAGTTGTGAAAATAAAACAAAGCAGGACAAGTGCAAACTTTTTATCTTAGAAAGTGATAAGAGAATTTGCATTCTCAGTTCTCATTAAAGCGAGAGTATGAACAGAACAATAAAATTCAGCTCTGTACAGCAAAGCAAAAACAAATGTACTATTACAAGAACAAAAAAAAAATGCTTACTAATATCAAATACATATCTAAGAAGGAAGAAAACTTGCAAAAAAAATCATTTTGAAACAAAGAAGCAAGAATCTGGACATGCATATTAGGAACTTAAAACTTTGGTCATTTTTATACCGTTTATATTGTTCTGTTATAGGCAGACATTAAAAATGATGATCATTACATAAGAATAATATTACTAGTTTGTGAAGCAACAAAGAACTGAGAAGCAGTGACCTCAGTGCAATGGTTACTTTATGGTCTGTGAGACACCAAGAGAGAACACTGAAGGCTGCAAAAAAGAACAAAGACCCAAAAAGTGAGGACAGGGTATTTTTAATTTAGCTAGGCTTGAATACAGCCACATTAAGCATCAGATGAATACTTCTATCCACTGGATTAAAAGTTTAAGAGAGAAGGCAAGAAAGCAGTCTACCTCCACTACAAGTTGAGTAATCAGCTAACTACAAGTCTCAAAATGCACAAGATTCGATCGAAAACTTCGTTGATACCAACAAGGGATAACCAAAAAAGGAGCTGGGTGTTCAGTCTTATTTATGGACTCAAAATAAAGCTCCAACTCTGAGAAATGGCATCTTCTGAATTCCCCAGGATGTGTGAGAAAAAAAAACAGAAAAGAAGGGATAAGGAAACTCTCCTCATGGAATATGATCAATGACTACTTCAAACTTTTTCTTTCTTTTACATTTTATGTATCTGGTCTTCCTTTACTTCTCCAACTCGAATCAAGGAATTTTACTGTCATTTATGGAAATCAAAAGGATTTTAAAAAGAAGGAGAGGGAATGGAGTGAATACAGCATACTTTAGCTGCATTATGTCTGAAGAGATCCAAATAAAAGGACCATGAGAAATTTGGTACTTATAACTGAGATTAAAAAAAAACAACATGGAAAAAAAACTACAAAGAAAACTGGAAAGAAGCAAGAAGACTTCCTATATGGAACAAGTGGCTTTATGAAGGTGGTACAGAGGAGGTTGTACTAGAAGCAGAGCACTTTTACATCAACTATTTGAGCTACACCTGGCCTCTTCTCAGGAAAACTACTTGCTGATAAATTATAGAAAATGTGGATATGGAAATCTGCTGGAACTTAGAGATGCTTTAGCCGGAGATGCAACTAATCAAGACCACCAGAACCACCAAACAAAATCAGGCAAAAGTTAAAACTGCTATTATTAATAAACCTCTGAACAGCAAAGTTACAGAACTGCTAAGAGAAAGAACAAAGTGTTAGATTTTTTGCAGCTTCTGTAAAGCAAGCATCATTGCTTTAGATACTACAATGTAATCAAATCTCAGAACCCACAGGGGTAGAACAGAGCTTTGGAAACTGCTTTCCCATAAAGTAGTGCACTGTCCAGACACACCACCTCTCCCCCCTTCCTCTCCCCTTTTCCTCCCATTTCCCCCTCCACACACTCCCAGAAGCAGCAGCAACAGCCATTAAATCAATCCTCTAAATCTGCCACATAGAGCCATTTGGTTGTCATTAGCAGGTAAAACAGGGAGCCAGGAGGGCTCAGAAACATGTTGGGTGCTCAGTGAGGAAAGCTGCCACAACAGTCGCTTGCAGGACACAGTGGCATAAACCAAGAGCAGGACATGAAAGCTGCTGCCATATGACAAGGAGACATGCCTAAACTGCTGTTATGAGGAAGGCAAGAACCACAATGGGCAGCCCTGAGAACAGCAAAGACTTCCATCTTCCTTTCATGCTGCCAGAAGTAAAAGCAGTAACTCTCGCAGAAACCAACTGCTCCAATCTGAGGGAAATTCACTCAACCACTTCAGCACCTAATAACATGGACACTTACAGGTATTTCTGTAGCAATGAATTACCAGGAGCACAAAGATTTTTAATAGAGATTTCTGTTCAATATGATCATTTAAAATTGCATTCATCCTTTTTTTTTTTTTTTTTTTTCTAAGTTACTATCAGATCATCCTTCTTATTTGTAGGGAAGCTGCAAAAGAAGGAAGCTCAAATACAAATCAATTATCTCTAATAAATTTATTAGAGGTATTTCATCTTAGTCCATTCCAGCCAGGTAATAATTTCAAATTTCAAGTCAAAGCAGTATACAACTGTTCTCTTACTACTCTTTGGAAATTACAGTATGTTTGAATATTACAGATATATTATTTAATAGAAACTGCTCCAAATACTCCACAGTTCATGGGCCCTATGTATGGTGAGGACAACCCCATTTGCCAGAGCACAGCTATTCAGAGATGATCCTACCCTGCAGAATGAAAACATCCAAAACACTTGAGTCCAAAGCTCTATTTTATGAGGAAGAAGAGGTGCTGCTCCATAAATCTGACTCCTCTCCAAAGCATGCAGATGTAAAGATGTCTCAAACATGCAGTCATGGGGAACAGAGGCTTTTTCTTTCCATCTGAATACATATCCTTTGGTTAACCAGTCTTGCAAGCTAGGAATAGTGGCTTGTAAGAGATAACAGAGAAGGAGAAAAGTAAGGAGAAAAAAAGGATTGAAAAGAAAATAGCTTTTTTCTGCAAAGCCAGGAGAGAAAAAGCTTTGAGCAGGAGCAGATCTACAGACTTCTCTGTCTCATGAAAAATTCTCTGAGTAACTCAGCATTCTCCTAGTCCTTTTAGAAACGCTAAGAGAAAAATCACAGAAGACTACAGAGGTATACAAGAAAGAAAGACACAATAATGCCCATGGATTTTTCTTCCCCTCCCATGTACCACACTGCAAGAGTTTCAGTACTTCACTATTCCAGTAAAAATCTTTTTCTTTACATCCAGTCAGAATCTCCCCACTTTTAGTCTGAAATTGTTTCTCCTCATCCTATCACAGCAGACTCTACTGAACAGTCTGTCCCCTTCCTTCTTACAGCCCCCCTATAGATACTGTGACAGGTCACTATCAGGTCTCCCCAGAGCCTTCTCTTTTCAAGGCTGAAGAGCCCCAGCTCCCTCAACCTGTTCTCACAGGAGAAGCCTGACTTCAGTTCTTGTTTGGTTTTTCCTTTTTGTTCAAACTGCCCTCCAAAATTCTCAATAATAATAATAATAAAATACTTACAGAAATCAGAAGCTCATGATGCTTGTAATATCAAAAGCTAATGAAAATCAGACAACGCATACCAAACATATAGGTCCAGAGGAGATCCAAACATTAGCATGTGGTCCACACAGTACCTGTTCCTCAGTATGTAGAGAAAGATTACTTCAGCATACTTTCAAAGGTGTTGCTGAACATGCACATAAATAAGCCCTTATATTTGGTTCATATGTTGCTTTGACTGAAAATAAATACAGCTTATTTTTTTTAATAAAATATTTTCCAGCCCACAGTTACTTGGTCACCACTTGTGATGATTATCAAAATTCATCTGCGCTTGTCACATTAACATGCTTACAAAAATAGGTGTATAAAGACTAGAGAGTTTCTGGTACTTCGCTCCAGGTGGAAACGAAGGCTATCAATCTGAGGCCAGACCTACAGAGGCAAAGGATACGCTATGGTATGCAATTCCATACTATTTCAACAACATAATTCTATAGGGAACTATAAGCCTTAATGCTTGTAAAGTCAACCTATTTTCTTGCAGTTACAGAATTGAACAGCTAAAACATTTCACAACAATGCTTTTATTCCTATCAATTCCCATAACATTTTCATTTCAAAGTAAGTTGTAAAGGAAAAAAAATGGAAGGGAAAAGAGCAACTGTAACACTAAGGTACACTTCTTCCAAAATCGACATAACCATGACAACAGCTGTGCTATTTGCTCTTAATTTCAGGATGCAAGTTTTGAGCAGGCTACATCTTTACTAGACAACTAAACAAGGCCAAGTGCAGGCATCAGTAACAGACTGTGACTGTACATACCAACTACGCTTTCTCAAACAATGTTTAAGCAACGCTGAAGAGACCAAGCATGCCAAAACTCTCTTGCAGGATGCTGGTTACTGGCATGTTTTATTTAGTAGTGTAGATGCAACCTCATTTCTCTTCATGATTCAATGAAAGAACTAAAGGAGAAAAAAAATTAAGGCACCAAGTGCAGGCACAACTCTGGAGAGAGAAAAAAACACTGTGTGAAGAATCACCACCAGTGGATCTCCAGAGGCCAGAGTTTACACAGGTAAAGACTCAAAGTAAGAATCACTGTAAATCACAACCAAGTTTCCTACAGTTGGTGATAATACTAAGAGAGAAACGATTTCCAAATGCATCTAGCAAAAAAGATGCGTGTCTTCGGGATTCCAATTTTCTTTAGCATTAATTCAGAATGACAGCACTTCAGCATTACAAAGTTTTACTTATCTCTTGCCAGTCTCAAGTAAAGCAAATAACAGCTTTAAACCTGAAAATCCTACACATTTTAAACCATGTCCCATTTACTTATCCTTAGCAAACGTCTGCAAATACTAATGGCAACAGTTACTAAAACCAGGATAATGTATTCACCATGTGCAACCACTTTCCCTGAGCAGATACTAGTTAATAGGTTTAATTTATTTTCACTGAAGAGCCTTGACGATTAATTAACCTAAGTAATTACACTAGAAACAGTACAGATGACCACCCCTTGCAGTCAACTTTGCTGGTTTTTCTCCTCATGAAGGATACTGAAAAATACAACTGCTTCCAATTTACATTGATTAAAAAGTGAACTTTTAACAGATTTGCTGAATGCTGCCTGCCACATCTGCTGAGAAGCAGTAACATTAGATCTGGACTTAATTAAAAAACTATACTAGAAGTTTCCAACCGAAGTTAATTTGTAATCACAGTAATCAAGCTACAAGTCATGTACACAGAACGCAAAACCCCTCCTGGGCAGAGGGTCCTTCTTGGTAACTGACAACAGTTCCTTCCAGAAGACCACAGCTGAAAAGTGCCACAAAACATTCTTGCTGAACCCTGGTATATTAATATCAACACAAATTTTAAAATATTCTGCAAAAGTTCCTTACACACCTTCATTCTTATATGCAAGCATTGCCTACTTCACTTTTATTATAAAGATATATTAAAGTGTGCTTTCAGTGAAAGTTCATTCTCACGTTAAAGCTGATAAATCACTCTATAGCAGTGTTCACAACTTACTGTGATATACTGACATACCTGCTCTTCCAACAACAATGCACAGCCATAGTGAAAATCCCAACCAAAACAAAGTTTGATTTGGCATTTTGATTTGATGCATTTTCTAGGCAATGGCATCAAAGTAACAATGCTGAAATAATCCAGTATACTCCCTAGACTTATTGTTCACATCTGAGGCAATTATATCTCTTCAGAACCCACGTCTGTTTTTTTCAGTTCCTGCACAGTCCATATCACTGACATATCTCAACAGTTCAGGCAGGTTTTCACACATGCTAACTCTAACTCATGTTACACTGATGTGGCTGAAACACTCTGCTGTCCCATATGCTGATGGCATCTGTTCAGGCATGCAATCTCAGATACTTTCTGTTTTGAAGGATACCCTGAATTTTCATCTGGCAGTTATATCCAATTACTGACATAACTAACAGTCACAACTGAATGCTACAAAATGAGTTTCATGTGTTTTCAACCTGTTTCTGCTTCTGACTCAGGAACCAAGCATACCCCTCAACTGCCCATGTGAAACACAATCCACATTCAACCAAAACTGACATTACTTTTGATTTACTGTGACTAGCCAATAAACCAGGCTGCCAAATTCAAGACTCAAGTGTCAATTTATTGGAGAACTTCCTTGATTTATGATCTAACACTCACAGTCTTTGGATATTTCTGTGTTTCTTGCCAGGGTCCACTTGTCTCATACTAGCACACCATTGCACTTAACTGCATGACAGCTGCATCTCACAGCTCACAAGCTCACAAATCTATCACCATTTTTAGCCGTAAGCAGCACTACTTCACGGAACTACCCAACTACCCTGAAAATATGTTTCAGTCACAACAGTAACAGAGTTCACCTGATTCCCCCATTACCTACTTTTAATCCTCCCTCTTCAGCGCACAGCAAATCCTAAAATGTCCCACTGTTATCACAGTAGCACCTTGCTGGTAAAGGAGACAATTTCCTTGCTAACCAACAACCTCTAAATGTTCAACAAACTGGATCTTTGAACACTGTACTGTTTGTGAATCAACATGAATTGGTCTTGTTTTGTAATATCATTAAAAGCACACAGGATTATCAAGACAACCCAGATGAGTGGATACACATCAAAACTTCTCCTTACTGGATAGGAGCATGAGTGAAATGATGAAAAAAGTGTGGCATATCACTACATGGCTTTGATTAAGCTAGGGATGTTTAACTAGTAAGGGATGATGGAGGAAAACAAAACTAAATCCATGAAAGGATAAAACAATATTTTTATACTGTTACTTTTACAATAACTAATGTTCAACAGAAATCTAAAAAGTAGTAGTGCAAGGTTTTCAGGACCCTCACCTATTTTCTAATGTTAAGAGTTATAAATGGAAAAGTTAAGGTGTAATTATGTGTACAAAGCATCCATCTGGCATTTACATGGCCACAAAATTGAAACAAAAGCTAGAAAGTCAGGTAAGAAAACTGAAAATGACACAGGTTGCTGGCAATGCATGTTTCTCAGTGTCGTATAATAGTTAGCCAAAAGGAGGTTGTGACCTAGCATGCCAATCTAATATACATGTAACAGACTGTAGAGACATAGTAAATATTTACCTTTACAGTTATTTCCCCACTGTAACATGTCCCTTAGTGCAACATCTAAACATTCCTTGAACACCTCCAGATAGAGAGACTCCATCTCCCTGGGCAGCCCGTTCCAGCACCTGACCACTCTTTAAGAGGAGAAATTGTTCTTAACATCCAACCTGAATCTCTTTTGGTACACCTTGAGGCTGTTCCCTCTAGTCCTATCACCAGTTACACAGAAGAAGAGGCCGACTACCACCTCGCCACAACCTCCTTTCAGGCAATTGTAAAGATCAATAAGGTCCCCTCTCAGGCTTCTCTTCTCCAGACCGAACAATCCCAGCTCACTCAGACACTCCTTGTAAGACTTGTACTCCAGACTCCTCACCAGCTGTGTTGCCCTTCTCTGGACATGTTCCAGGGCCTCAAAGTCTTTCTTTTAATGAGGGGCCCAAAACTAAGCACAGTACACAGCCTCACTAGTGCTGAGTACAAAGGGACGATTACTTCCTTGCTCCTGCTGGCAACAGTATTTCTGACACAAAGCCAGGATGCCATTGGCCTTCTTGGCCACCTGGGCACACTGCTGGCTCACGTTTGACTCAGCATCAACCAACACCCCCAGGTCAATTTCTTCCACACAGTCTTTCAGCCACTCTGCCCCAAACCTGTAGCACTGCCTGGGGTTGTTGTGGTCAAAGTGCAGGACCTGGCAGTTGGTCCTGTTGAACTTCATCCCACTGGCCCCAGCCCAGCAACCCAGCCTGTGCAGATCTCTCTGTAGGGCTTACCTACCCCCAGGCAGAGCAACGCTTCCTCCCAGCTCAGTGTCATCTGCAAGCTTACTGAGGGTGCACTCAATTCCCTCATCCAGGTCATCAATAAAGATACTGAACCAGACAGACCCCAAAATACTGACTGCTGGGGAACACCACTGATGACTGCTCACCAGCTGGATTTAACTCCATTCACCACCACTTCCTGGGCGCAGCCCTCCAGCCAGTTCTTTACCCAGCAAAGAGCGTACCTGTCTAAGCCATGGGCTGCCAGCTTCTCCAGAAGAATACTGTGGGAGACAGTGTCAAAGGCTTTGCTGAAGTCTAGGTAGACTATGTCAACTGCCCTCATCCACCAGGTGGATCACCCAGTCATCAAAGGAGATCAGGTTGGTCAAGCAGGACCTGCTGTTTGTGAACCCATGCTGGCTAGGCCTGATCCCCAAGTTGTCCCAGACATTCCATGTCATCTCACTCAGCATCATTTCAATGATTCCTTTCAGGATGTTCTGGTATCAAGAACATCCAATAACTGCTCCGTATTCTGTGATCATTAAAGTACAGAACATGAAATCCCAGACACTAATTTACCCAGCAGCAACTTGTTCATGAAAAGTTCATTGACTCACTCAAATTTAACATTACCAGATATCACACAAGTCCATCCTGGTGTTTCCTGTAGATAGCAAGCAAGCAGCTATTGCTCTGGTCTCAAAATAAGAAGAAAGAAACTCACTATCAAATCTTAAAAATGAACTACTGCACTAATTAACTGAATAGAAAAGATGCAGAGATAGATAACATCATGCCCAATTACATCCTTATTCCACTAGGTTTCAGAAAATCGAAAGCTGTCGCGGGTGGAGACGGTGAGCATTCCCAGAAATTGATAATGGAGGACAACAGTCCAGAGTACTTGTTAAAGGAAGGGAGTAAAGATAGGCAAGAAAAGAAGAAGGAAAAAAAAAAATCAATAAAATGAACACAATCAGACTAATTTCAGGCTCATAAAACATAGATGACAGTTCCAAAATTCCAGATATTGGAAAAAATAAAGAAAGACAGCTCAGAATCTACACTCCTTAACTCTTCAATATTCTGCAGAAGTACAATAAAGTGGAATTTTATAAATAATAGAGGGTTCTTAAAACTGAACAGCCTATGCTGAGTTATCTCATCTGTTAGCACAGCAATTGTAGCCGAAAGAAAAAAAATCATCTAACTCCTCTCAAGATTTCTGTTTGGCCATAAACATTCTTGTCATCTATTCTGGGCTTTAAACCATATTCTGTTAATTCTCAGTTGTTTTTAGACATCCTCCTGAAAGCTTTGAAAGCTGCATTACATTCTGGCATGCAACTCTACATAAAGGAGCTGTAAAATATTGACATTAACATAGTATTTTGCATCTTGTTATACTTGAGAAAAATAAAATACCAGATGTTTTTATTTAAATATAAACATAAGTATACAACAATTTAAAAGATGTCAAAGACTTAGTTAACTAGTAAGTTTAAATCAATTTCATTTACCAGAAGAATGTGTATTTACTGAAATTAAAGCAGACATCAATCTAGTAAGTAACATTAAACAGCACTTTTGCTACCTTAATGGCAATTTACAGGAATTTATTGGACCATTGCTGAAATTTTGTTAGAATATCCTACTGATGTTTATCAGCCAAAGTTTTCAAAATAAATATTACAACAATATTTAATATGTAGTATATTTGGGGATTATTATATTGAAACTAGAAAATAAAGCTATTCTACTGATTTATGTCAGAAATAAAGTTGAGATTTTCACTGCTAACTCAAAACATACTACCTGAGGGATTCCATAACAGTTCATAAAATGTCTTTGTTTTTAAAAGTATGGTCTGTGGTATATATTTTCTACCAAGAAATAGAAGAACACATGTAGCATCAGATGTGTGTACTTTAAGAAACTCTGGAATGTGAAATCTAAAAATCCAAATAAAACAGGTGGTATAATTTGGGGGAGGGTGGGGGGGAAGGAAAATGAATTTAAGTTTAATGACATTACCAGGTTATCCTACCAGACTAATTCTCACTCACTGCATGACTTCAATGAAGCTCTCAGTCCTCGTGCTGATTTCGATTTAGTTCAAGTGCTATTTGATGTATTTCATCTGGAGTTTTATTCACTTCAAACTACACTTCATTTAACCTGGCTGCTGCTGTACTCATTTGTTTTTCTACTTTATTACCCGCAAATTGGTGTTGCTTAGTTTAGATAAATTGTTGGAATAAGTTACTTTTATATATTTTTTTCACGCTGCTAATAAATAAATAACCCTTAGAAAGATATCATGTCACACCAAGTGAGAAAGTTACTATTAAAATTCTTTTAAAATACACCCCTTCTGGTCTCGCAAAATCTTAATAAAATTTGAGTTGCTATTTTTAAGGCAGCACCATCCCCCCCACCCTCAGAACTACTGCTTGTTTTTATTTTTCCATATTATTAGTCTACCTGTTATTAGTCTACCATACTTTATTTTCCAGCTGGGCACACATAATAATACAAGGGGGAGGGGGAGGCAGAGAAAGACAGACAAAGCACATGAAAGGCAATGTGATAACCAGCATACAGCAGCACATGTGTGAGAGTGCAAGAAACCAACCACGAATGACCAAGTACAGCGACAGCAGGCAAATGCAAAAGAGAGCACAAATGCACCCATGAGAAAGCACTAAGATTCAAATATCACTAACTCGTCTGATTTTTCAACCATTTTTAAGCTCTAAATAATCACATTGCATAACTATCCATGAGATTTTACAATATACTAAACAAACCTAAATTTGCCGTTAAACAGTAATGTATTTCCACTATTAAGTAAGTATCACAAACCTGAGCTCAAGATTAAATGTCTGGTTATGTCAGGAAAGGCTGTCAATCCTACCAGAGTCCTAATGTACTCTAATTAGTAAGTGCTAATTATTGGTTATCCTGGCTGTTGTTTTTTTTTTTTTTTTTTTTTATGCAACATGTCACAACAAAACAGCAGTTCATTTGAAATGCTTAGTATTGTTATGGACTACTGATGGAAAATGTGAGAAAGTCAATTAAGCTGCTACCACCTGGTGGTGTTCAGATTATGCTAAAAAATGTCTTTAATTTAAGATGGTACCACAGCTTGTAAGAGAAGACCTAGTGTATTCTGCATTTAGAACTAAGAATGAATCCACTACTCTACTTTTTCCCCCTTTCAAATAATCTAATAAACTTTCACAAACAAATCGCAACAACAAATTAACTACCGAACACAATGTACGAAGCCAAAACATTTGACACATTATCCTGTTTACCTGTTATGCGCAGGATTCCTTACAAGGATTTAGTCATTAAAAAAAGTATTAGAGGCACTTACTAAGAAAACTTTGTCCAATGCATAGTC
>PPHD01009621.1:3200-18816 GCA_002909625.1 Bambusicola thoracicus | reverse complement strand
AAAAAAAAAAAAAAAAAAAGAAAGTACATCTTCATTTGTTACCTCTACGGTACTTGTTATATGGTTGATCTATTGTTTTCCCTGGAGTGATAAACCTCTGACAAATGCTTGGATGCTGCACTGCACGGCAGCATTTAGCAGACTTGTTTCCTCGTTAGCGCTCTGTCTTTCTCTTTGTCTGTGCTGCAGCATGAGAGAGGCTGCGTGAAGCGCTCAGACCTCATGCATCCCAGGATCTCTGGCTGACAGAGGGACGCACCAAGTGCTGTGGGAGTGTGGGAAGGGAACAAATTGACAGGCAGCCAATGGGAAACAGAGAAGAAAGCATTTTTACTGCACTATGTTTACAACTTGTACTTTCTCAGATCCTAAAAAATCTGCTGTTTTGCCTACATGTCTGCAAGACATTACAGTTCAACTCAGTAAAAAATCATACATGCACAGTTATGAAAGTAATAACTTCCTCGAACAAATGTGTGCTGAAATTCAGGTTGAGTGGCCTGTAAGTTCTAGCAAAATGGAAAATTTACTGAAAAGATCCTCAGATTACTGAACTAGGGTAGTGAATTTGCAGCCTGCCCCTTGTTACTGTTTTAATTTTCATGCCACAATATTTTATCATCTTCTAAATCCTATTAAAGATCTCTAAGTTGATACTGGGCTAGCATAAAAGTGGGGACACATATACGTGCATGCATGTGTATGTATTTACTCAGCTCCCATTTCTCCAGTTTTGAAAGCAGTTGATGTACAGAGCAGCCGGGAAATTACAGCAGAGACACTGCAAGCTTTTCCTGGGTATGTTGGGGTGGAAAAATATCTGCAGACCTCCATCCTTTTCTCCTGCTTGTCTCCTTGTTGAAGCTGTTTTAGCAAAAGGGATTGCATGCCCACCCAACTCCCCATACCTGTCCTCAGCAAGACAAGGAGCCACTTGCTCTCTGGGGTCTCTGCAAATGTGGTTCTGTCACACTGTCAGTCCAAGTTTTTTTTTTTTTTTTTTTCCTCAGCCAGGTAGACTTTACTCAAGGATCATAAGCAGGGCTATATCAGATACGCAAAAAGTACCTTTCTCCTGTGCTCATTTTCAGACTTAACTATGACTACCCTGCTTTGGCTCACTGAAGCCAGCTCTGCTGGCTGTCTATAGAGCCAAAAGTTGTGCTTTGGTCCCATAGTGATCTATTCCTCATGCTGCTGGCTTTTGCTAGCAGATGCTATGGTAAGGCTCGGTGTGCTCTCGTGGTGTGTGCCTGGCAATTGCTGATGATGTAGACCTTCCTCATCCATCAGTGGGGAGAAGCAGGTCCTGACAAGCAGACTTCTCACATTTTCAGACATATTTATTTCTGGAATTAAAATAACTGAGAGTCCAAGTCTTAATGGATATGAAATGCATTCAGAAAACTTAATTTACACCAAACATATTTTCCAAAAATGGATTTGTACATGGTAAATAATCTATTACATATGCTCCAAAATATTGACCCAGGGTCAATACTTTTAAGACTTCCTTAAGGCTCCTTTATTATATGATAGGTCATTTTTATGTATCTTACAGCAGTCTTCTCAGACCTTGCTTCACTAACAATGTCATTGCCTCTGTTTCCATCAAACATCCAAATTATATTATTTATTTTCCCTTGTTTTTCATCTGTATTTTGCTAATTTTTGCTCTTCTGTGACTTGCAATGCAACAAAAATTTCTTAAATTTACGATACCTCTGATAACAAACCTGGTGCGGAGCTCATACTGGAGCCTTAATTACAACACCTTAACTGAGTATAGTCGGCCTAAAGGACAGTGCATTATGAAATGCTAGGAGAATTTACCATTAGTTGTAGTACTACTGCTACTGGACAAGGTACTGAAGAAATATCAAAATTTTTAATTGATTTATTTTAAAGAAAAGTTTTGTAAAATGAATGTAAAGATAAATTTAAGATTGAATTAGTCATATCTACTACTTCTCAGTTAAGCAATAATAAATCTGTTGAGCATACTAGAAGAGTAAAGAACTTTGTTAGTCTTCTTCTAGGTGCTGTTCTTGTAAAGACCTAAAGGCATGAGCTCACAAGTGATGAGCCAGAAGGGCTGTTTGGTCTTGAACTGTCAGAACAGCAGCAGTATGTTGGATACTGCTCATGTTCTAACTCTTACTCCCCATCCTTGCCAATGCAGGATGGCTTAATGCCTTCACAGGGATTTTCACAGTGGGTGCAAATCATCTTTGGTTTTAGACTTGAAGCAAGAAAATCATACTCATGTCACCAGGTTTTGGTGTGAAATTTCCCAGTAGATGTTGTTCAGTGAGCTGCTTTAAGCTGCACCACTTCAATCTTTTTGACCAAGCAGGTGATGCACCTTCTGCTACAAAAACAAAACAAAACAAAACAAAACAAAAAAAAAAAAAAAAAAAAAAACGAGGACTCCTTCCCAGGGACTTGCATGGCCCCTGGAATCAGGCAGGATGAAGCTTACCTGGACACGATACTCATGTACAAAATTTGAGAATCCATGCTCTTTCCCATGCATTTGCAAGTTAGGAGTGGACAGGTTTCACCTGCTATAGACCAAAGACAACCTAGAACTAGACCCAAGACTGAGTGAGGTAAGAGAGGACAACTTTTATTTATAAAAAGGAATTCTAATGCCAGAGGGGTTTTGTTTTTCTTTCCCTTTTCATCTAAGTCCTTTTGTTTATCAAGACCATACAAAAAATGAGAGCTCTGGAAGCAGACTGTATTTCATGCACTAACGCCAACTACTCCCTGAAGATGGTTCTTGATAAATAGATGCAGAAGGTGATGAAGACAAAGGTTAAAAAAAAACATTATCTCTTAAATTCATACAGAGGTATGGCCTAAAACTGACAAATTTTCTCCAAAACCTTGGTTCTTCAGGCCCAATTAAAGCATTTAAATTGAATATAAGTAGTTTATTCATTTGTTGTTGGTTTTTTGCTGAGTTTTGTTTGTTTGTTTGTTTGTTTTTCTATTGTAGCTGAGGTGCTTTGCTTCAGGGGGAAAAACAGACAGCAAAGTTGCAAAGCTTCCTGAGCCTATTCCCTATTATATAGTAGCATACATAATTGTTTGGAGCCACAAAATATTCTAATGGGACCAGGTTATGCAAATACATTAAGTATCTCTTAAAATCTTCCAGAATTATATCATACTATCCACATCAAAATAAATATATAAATATGATCGATTGGTTTACATATGCATGGTCATAACCATTTTCAAAGTATGTTTTCCAAAAGGAAAAAATGGAGAACAATCATGATACATAAGTCTCAGTCCAGGTTACAAAGTTGGACTGTTGGTTTTCTCATGGGATATAACCCAGTGGCAATTGATATTTTGTCATCTAACCTTTCCTCAGCCTTCACACAATTGTCTCTTCCCCTTGAGCCAGGCAGACCTAAGCTGTCAATTAATAGATAATGTAAGTTTACTCAGTTGTCACGTAATGCTGTTATCCATGTGGAAATACATCAAATGTCCTAGTTTGCTCTAACGGCTATGGTGCTTAGTAAAAATCTTCTCCCATGGGAAGTCTAGGCTTGACAAATGCCCGAGGATTAGTCATAGTCAGCCTTCTCTTTGTGATGCAAAATGACATAATAGTTGACTTTTTCAAATAGTGTTACACTTCTACTTTCTCCAGCAAAAGAACTGAATCTTATGTTTGCAAATTGTTTGGAGCATATGAATTTGTTACTGAATGCAGATCTCTTACTTAACTCTCAGGAATAGAAAGAACACTATAACCAAAAGAGTTGCTTAGATTTTTTTATACATTCAAGAAAGTCTATAAAAATTGCTTTTTCTTTAATATTTATACGTGTTTTTCTATCATATTGCTACAGTACCAAATAATCAATAATTTTGACCATTATCTTCAAAAATGACCTGATCATGTACCAAAAGCAAGTTTACAAAGTACAGGTTGATAATTTCTCGTAGTAACTGTATACTTTATTTATATTATGTACTTTAAAGAGAGGCATAATATTTTTTGTCTTAAGTAGGATCAAAATTCCATTTAAATGGTTATTTTTCTTAAATCCCAGCATCCAAAACATATGGAAAAAAAATTGCCTCTAGGTATTGACAGTTGTTGCCTTTATCACACTGTGCATCTAAATTCCCAAGAATGATTGATTTAACGAGGTTTGCACATTAAAAATCTTTTTCTTTTTTACAATAGAGGAAATCACAAGAAAGATTAATGCCCTCTGCATGGTGCCACCGAATTAAAATGTCTTTCAAATGTCTTCACTCCAGGAACACTTTGCTATCCAGGCCTGTACTTAGTAAAGCTTTTCTCAGTGTAAAGAATGTATTAGTCATGGTTGATGATGCTGGTGTGCTGTAACCTAAATACCTGGATTATGCATATATTAGGACAAACTGGGCACTTTGAAAAGCTTTGAAGAAATGTTCATTTGCACAGGTTGGCATAATGGATTTGATGTCAGAAATGTGTGAGGCTATCTGAAGGTATGACATCTGATCCTGACAGTTTGCCATTGTATTCCTTGTTGTTATCTGACATGAAGCAAAGTAAAATGCTCTGCCATAGCTTCAAAACTTTCTTATGCATAAACTTTCTGTAGAATTTTCTTTGCCTGATACAGTACTGTGTCACACCAGCATCTATGGCACTAATGTTGTGCAAAAACTATATTTTCTAGATTTTATCTTCTTTTACAATCATGAAAAGTATGCTGATGATCCAAACACTTTCACTGTATTTATACATAGATTTGGGATATGCAGTCTTAGAGAACACCTCTAGGGCAAAAGGGCACCAACCCAGTTTAATATGCACTGCTGTTTAAGGCCAGAGCTTGCATCCATGCAGTATATTGACATACCATGGAAAAAGATCTTTTCTATCATACCACACTTTCTAACACACACACAAATTTAACTCCACTGAATCATAGGATCACATAAGCTGAAGCTGGTAGAGACCTCTGGAGGTCACCTGGCCCAATCTCCCTGCTCAAGCAGGCAGTTTTTCCAGATACGTGCCAAGTAGAGTGTGGTAACCAGATTCCCCATCTGTTGGTTACGCTCCTGCTGATGCAGCCAACAAACAGGTCACTGGGAATCAACCCACAACCGTAACTTCAGTCCATGTTTAGAAAAAGTAAAAGAACATTCACAGGCATGGCAGGAGTGTTTCCCTAAAGACTTTATGCATCGTTACAACAAGAAAAATGTTGATGCAAGACAGAGGGAATAAAAAGTGAAATTATAGACCCAAGTAAAATAAATGAGCACAAGGAGACATTAATAGAATATTCCAAGCTGGATAGTGTAGAGAAGTGAAATATCAAATAAACAACTTAGAAACTGACATGTGCTTTCAACAACAAATACAGTTCCTCAAACAATATATGAAAATTTGGTGCTCTCTGCCATCTACTGTAATTACTAAAACTCACTCATTACATCAAGTTTAGCAATATGTCATGAGTTCCACCCAGGCAATTTCCCATTATCCTTCATATTCTACAAACATATAGTAAGAGACAGCACCTGTCATGACAAGTCTTAAATGCACAAAGTAGAAGATAGGAGAAAACATGGAAATGAATCACAGAGAGAGACAAGTGATTACGTTTTTTTTAAATAATTGAAGTGATTTTGAATCTTTTCATGCTTGAAAATAATACCCAAATAGCAAATAGCCCAAGGACAGCTAGGATGTATGTTGCAAAACCAGATACTTAGCAAATATGTTCTGAGTCTCTATCCTGAGCCTTAAACAGAGTCCCACATACTATAAAATACATTGATCATGAGGCAGGAGTGCAGCGTTGCTGATAAATCCTTGATGCAATTTCTTAAGATTTTAACATTGTATTTCAGGTGTTTTTTTTTCAAAAGAAGAAACAAGAAAGGCTTGTCTCAGAGGGACAGTATGGATAAATGCCATCCTATCTCTGTTAATATTTCTAGGTTGAAAAACAATATTTGAAGTAGCTTCTGTTACTATGATCTCCATTAAAAAAGAGGCTAACTACAATCCTGGAATTTAAAACAATGAAAATATCAGATAAACCTGTAATATGGCACACTCAATTACATTCAGTTGATATAAGTAAATTACAAACATTATAAAAAAGGCAAAAACATGGAAAGCTGTTGATTCTAGTCAGTAAGCTCTTTCACAGACATGTAGGAAATAATTTTTCCTTTTCAACACCCTTGCTGTCTGACAAGCAGGGCAGAAAGACTGACAGGTCTGAAAACATCAGCTGTTTTGGGCTGCTTCTTATGGTGATGAAGGGATGACCACCCTGATGGGTTTCCTACTCACTCCCCTACAAAACCAAAACAAATTCACACAATACTGTAAACACTAACTTTTCTGCCTTATCCACTTGGGAGTGAAGGAGAAGAGGTTAATCGATAATTAAAGAATATTTGCCATCCATTTTTCAAAATGTCCCTCAGTAGGCAGTGGGAAGTGTTGCCTTTCCAGTGTTAGCATAGGTGAAAGGAGATTGTGATCACTATTCATTAGATGAATTTTTAGCTGTGTTTTCTATACCACCAAAATGTTTTTTGTTCCCCAAATACTTTTAAACTCTCCTTCAGTTGAATTTAATTCTGTCCTTGCTCTGCATATATGACCATGAAGCATAAGCAATTTGTCTCTTCCTTGACCAAATAAATTTAGTTCATATACAAATGAAATCAGTTAAAGATTGTAAGCTGGTAGTTCACTCCACTCATTCTGGGGGCAGTATTCTCCATTATGTCTGCAGAAATGCCGCAGTATCTATTAGCAAACTCTCAGGAAGCAATTAAGTGATTTCCTTGTCCTGTTTTTTTATTGGGTGTTTTTTTTTTTTTTTTTTTTTTTGGTTTTTTTTCCCCATATGTGAAGCATGACTTTTATTCCTTCAATTTTTTAAGAAATTGTTTTCCATAGCATCTTGCTTTGCTAGCAAGTCTGTTACACAAAGGCTTTTACGTATGTACATATTTATCCTACAAATTATCTTATTTTTCTTTCTGCCTACCCACTTGTCTCACTCATTCCCTTTTTTCTCTCAACATTTTGTTCTAATCTGGGGATAAAACTGATCTCTCTAAAAATGGAAAATTGGCTCTTCAGCATTACACTGTCTGCATTTCTACCTTCTTCCTGGCTTATTTGCATGAAGCCATGTCATGCACGTGCTTTATTTTCATGTATCTGGCTCTCAAACACTGTGACAGTTTCAATACCAGTAACCACTGTCTGATTTTATGAAAACTTTTCTCATGATGAAGCACTTCAAACCAAGTAACCTCCAAATAGTACAATGTTTGTTACTGTGTTCATTCTTAACATTTCAGTACATTTAGGATTGTCATTGTATTTTAATTCAGCATAGCTAATGTGTCATATGAAGCACATAGAAAAGTGGTTTTGTATGCATTTCCAATAAAGCACTGGCCAGACAGCTTTACTCATTCTGTCTCAGCATGAAATATTGTCATGCCTGAGCTAATTCTTTTATGACAGTGATCATCCTGATAAGTGAGTATCTGCGAAACCATCTCTTGCATAGATCTTTGTGAAGATAATAAATGATATTTATCTTTTTCAGCATTGTTGTATATCCCTTGTCATTTCATCTGTGATGTATCTAGCTAGAGATCAGTGAATCCAACCATGACACTAAATAGCTAAACAAGCCATCACACTCAGTGTATGACAAATCTCTTGCTGTCTCCTGCTTGCTCCAAGTCTGCCTCTATGTTGAACTTTTTGTGTCTGGGAATGGGCCTTCTGAAGATGAGTTTTAAAGAGTATCTGTATCTACATTTCTATCAACGTTGCCATATCATATAGACAAGAGGTTAACTTTTCAGTTTGGCTTGCAGACTTGAAGGGAGACCCAACACGTAATGGTAGGAGAAAGCAAGCTGCCTTCTGGGTAGATTGGGCTACTTTGTCCTAAACTGAATTTGCAGTTCAGTGCACCATTCAAATTTCCCCTCATAGAAAATGCATTCATCAAACTGTTCAGAAAGGGACAGTACTTTGAAGTTCCCATATTTCTGTTCTTATTTTCACTTTTCTCCTCAAATGACACCTGTTCTTCCCCTGTTGGTAGAAACACTGTTCCTGCTGCTGCTAGCTATGAAGTTTATGTTCTCTCACCTCTCCAGATACTCAGCTAACTCCTGAAATGTGATGGTAGAATGAGGAGGAAAGTGTCTTCTGAATTTCACAGAGAAAAACTCTGCCCTCATGTTAAGTGCCAGATTTCTGCTGTAGAGATAATCTGCTCATGCCACAAGTGAAAAGGCTGCTAAGCTATCCAGGAATGTAGCAGAAATATCAGGAGGCAACAATAGCTTTCCCGAGGAAGAAATGCCAGACCTATGAAATTTGTCTTGTGATCAGCTTGCCTTGATTGCACAAGTCTCTTCCAAGTTGGATGAGTTTGATGCTTGTCTGCAAGTTCCATGACTTAGTAAGTTAGTAAGCAAAGTAATAAAAAGGAGGACCTGTTCCATATTTTTATTCCCTCGTTGTTGATTCTTTAGCAATTACTTCAAGGTCACTGCCAAACAAACATGAAGTAACATTGCTTTAGGTTAACATAAGAAGCAACAGACTTCAGAGATCAGCATGTTGTTGGCTTCACTTGAAAATGAGTAACTTGAACTTCCTGTGATTAAACTGGAGAGGAAAAAAAAATAAAGAAGAAAAAGAACAAAAAAACACAAAGCCAAAGCCTTTGTCTTCTGTTTACCATACTCCGTGAACACTACGGAAAAATTCTAAAACATTGTATAATGTTCGTTTAAGAGTAGCACGGTACAACTGTTAGAATCTGCAGTTGGAAATGTGGTGCTTCTCTATACTAATCAAAGAAATCTAGTGCTGAGATGCCAACAATGCAGGGGACATTACTAGGTTTTGTTTTACAAGGGAGGACAGGAGGAAAATCTCACTGTTTATTATCTTTTTTTCATAATCTCTATATTATGACTCTACTAGGGCACCCAAGCTCCTCACAGCATCAAATGTACTCAGTTTTTCAATAGGTTTCTCAGCTCGGTTTTGGACTCCAGCTTTGTAAAACTTACTCCCCAGGTAATTCCTGGCCAGCAGGAAGTTTCTGTAGGTTTATCATACAGAACAGGATTGTACTGGAATCACTGGGCAGGGCACAAGAGAACTACAGAGCTGTAACCAGCCCTGCACTGGGGCCAAACTCAGCTGCTTGCTTGCACCTCAGAAAGCATCTACATAGGGGATATGGAACAAGAAGTCACCATGCAGCAGACATTTTCAGTGTCTTCAGTGGTCAACAGAAAGGAAGGGTCACTTATACTGATGAGAAGGAAAAGTAATCCACAAACATAGCAAGGTTTGACAGATATAAACTACCTTTTCAAGCATTTTTTTTTTTTTTTAATATCTGAAATGTTATGGCTCATTTTGAAAGTAGAAATCTTAAAAGGATCTAAGAATAGTTGTTTCCACCCAGAAGCAGTCACTACTAGACATCTCCTGAGATCTGGGTGGAAAATTTTCCATCAAGAGACATTCTTTTTTACCAAAGCTTCATTGTCTGAGTGGTGACTGCAAAATGCATATCTGCCCAGAATTTGCATAAGTGGGAAGAAAGGGTTGATTCTCTCTGCAAATAGGCACCAGTACACCCAGACACTAAATTTGGAAGCACAGGTGTAAATTTTGGATGTGGTTTGTAGGTGGAAACAGCTCCTTGTATCACTGGCAAGCCCTGCCAGCACACCTCCCTCCTACAGATGACATCTGAGTCTTGGGGAGATCAAGAGGCTAGGAGATCACCTGGGCAGGTCACCAGATCCCTCTGTCCGTGACCTGTGGATGGGCAGGGAATTTGCTCTCCTCCCTGTGAGCTCTTCCAGGCTCACAATGCCTCATACTCTCTTAAGAGTGGCAAAATGCCAGTTTTGTCATTCTTTCAGATAGATTTCACAGTGGAGTTCAGATACGTACAATTCAGTCTGATGGTAACATACATAAAACTATTTTTTTACTTGAAAAAAAAAAAACAAAAAACCAGTTAATTGATCTCCCCAGAAAGCAATTCAGAGACAGAGAATACTTTGCCGGGCCCAGAGGCCAGCTTCAGTTGCTCAACAGGTATCTGAATTTAAACTAATAATGTTTTATTTACTAAGAGTGCAGCATGCAGTGAGACTATGTTGGAAACTGCTAGGTGTTTTGTCTGCATGGCCCATGCTGGCAATGCTGGCAAAGCTGCTGTAATGTGGGGAAAGTTTTTCTATTCCCAGTTTGCCTAGCCAGGTGGGCACAGCATCTGAAATGGTTCTGACACTTCCAGTGAAAAGATATCACTACACCCTTGCAAGTGGTGAGCCTAGTCACTGCTAAAAACAGAAGGAAGAGTGATAATTCCCTCCAAGCCATTCAATGCAGTGGTACTTGGGGGAACATTAAAGTAGGGCTGTGATCACTCAGTTATTCATACAAGAAGAAATATCACTATGATTTAGCTATTTAAAAAAAAAAGAATAATAAAACCTCACAATAACAAAGAATCTTACCTTCTGTAAATTAAGGAATAAAATGTGAAAGAGAAAACAGGAGCCCTCCTCTTCCTACCACCTTTTGCCACATAAGCCAAGAGACAGGGCAAGCTAAGGAAAATGGAAGGTGTCCACAGGATATTTTAAGTCTGAAGGAACAGTTGTCCTGTAATGCAACTGGCATTAGCATAACCACTGATACAACAATAATTTACAGAAAAATCACTGGTTGTACTGATTTCTAAAAGCTTCCTTTGAATAGAAAGCAAAGGTTATTTAGTAAAAACTTCCACTCCTTTCAAGGGTGGATACCTCAAGTCAAGGTTCAAAGGATTTTCTTCCTTTTTTTTTTTTGGCAGTGTTGTTTTCTCAGTATATAATTTTATAATGATGTAACTTGCATCCCTGTAAATTATATTCCATGTGTCAGAATCAAATGCTCTTAAAATACTCTCAAAAGACACTAAATATATTTCATACATTCCTTACTAACTCTATGTTATAAGGTAATTGATACACAGCCCACAAAACATCTAAAAATACTCTTTCTGCTTCAGAGATGCCTGCAATTTCTTCTGCTGTGCATAGCTGCAGACCACAGAAACCTATTTGAAAATCCAGTTAGGGTAACATTCAGGAAGTTACAGGGAGAAAACAACTTTTCACAACCTGAGTATTTGCGTTACTTTATAGTAACTGCCAGCATGTACAGAGTTCAGGGACAGAATAAATTTCCAGAACATCTTTTTCTAATGAAAAATATTTTTTCACAATTCTTGACATTATTGGGCTTTCTACAGTAAATGTTGTATAAATCTAAGTGAAAAAGGAGAAACAATTATATCTGAATTGCTATTAAGGGTGTTTGTTTATTTCAAGCAGCGTGTAATCTATCCAGGAATTTAAGCATTATTTCCAAAGTGTATAGACATCCATCAGTTATTTTCTGAATGCACACAGGATTGGGGGGTTTTGGTGTTCTTTTTATTCCCTTACTACAGCAGGAGAAACTACTGGCTTGTCCATTCCAATGCACCCGGATCCAAAGACCATACAAGAGATTTCATGAAGGTAGGATTCATCACTTCCATACTTCTGCATAATCCTACTTATTTTTTTGCTATGGTAACTTGCAAAAAAAAAAAAAAAAAAAATTGTTCAGCAAACGCAAAAGCATTAAGAGGAGTACATTTGCTCCAGATGCACAATTGAGGTTGTGAGGTAGGGGAGAACAAAAGAATGATTCAGAAGCTCTGAGGAGACATAGTGGCAGCAGCCCACCTCTGCTGGGGCAAGAGACTGGGGAGGCTGCACCAAGCATAGGCTTGGGCTGCTGGAGCAATGAGATGGAGGTCCTTTGACTCACTACCTGGTGAGGGATGCATCCCTGCCCTCCCACATATCAGGCCAGCGATAAGATACTGGGCTGGAGGTCTGTCTTACTTAGTGCTGCAGGAGAAAGCAAGAGCAACATCACCCAAATTCCAAGTGCTAAAGGCCAAATGCTTTTACTCACCTCGCCACAGTGCTACAGGCCAGCAAAGGCACAACATACACTGACTACTTCTTCTGCTCAAAGGCCTGGTCATTCCCAGGAAATCACCTTGGTTGCCATTTCCACATCAGTGTCACCAGCAGACTCAGATCACAAGTGTGATGAAGGGATGAAACTAAATCCTCTATTGTCAATAAAAGAGGAGTCAGACAAAATCTTAAACGTCATCACCAAGCACATTTTGTGTGAGAATAGGCTATTTTCTCCCTGCTTACTCTGCCAGGTGCATAGAATGGTGGAGTTGGTGCTGAGGTTAGGAGAAACACACTGCTGCTGTCTTTGAGAGAACCACTGTGTTTGGCTTTCTGGCTCCTTGTTTTATAAGATCATAGAATGTCCCAAGTTGGAATAGACCCACCGGCATCATTAAGACCACCTCACATCTCCACATAGGATTATTCAAAACACTCTTCTTTTTTTTAATTAAGTATATGAATATATTCAGGAACTTAGAAAAAATAAATCTGCTGTGCAAGACAGAATAAAAACCATAAGTTAATAGAAAAGGAAAAAAACAAACTCTGACTTTAAGTAAATGGGTAGAGTCCTGTTTTTAATGCCTTGATAAAATATTTAAAGTCCTACTGAATGGAAGTACACAGAATATCTCAGGACAAGCTGCTATAAAATGATTATATAAATGGACTGGCAAAACCACTCAGAGAATTGATACATTGTATTTGGAAAAAAATATCTTGTGGGGCTCAATTTAAACAATGATGAGCATTTTGTTTAGAAAGTCAAGGTTAAGAGAAGGTAGCAGAATCTGGCTAAATATGTAATTTCTCTTAGAAACTAGTTACCAAACTAAATGTTTTGGTTCTGAGCAAAACTGGTATTTGTGTTTGGGGCTTCTGGCTTCCTTATTCCCAAGCCTCATTCTCCTACCCCCCGGTTCACAGCTGAACCCTAAAACATTAGATCTTTATGCTGTTCCCCTGAAAGGCAAATAGGAACATTCAGTAGATCTCCTCAACACAAGACCCATTATCTTCTTTCTTCCCATGGAATACCACAGAGGAGCTGTCATTCAAGAAAAGAAGCTTTTCCCCAAACAACTGCATTTCTGAGGCAGAAATCTCCCTATCTAATGGAAAAAGAAGACAGCCATGTCTCACTGCTTCCCCTTTTGCAGTTCCCCAGTCTTGTACTCCTTGACCTCTAGCACCATCTATAACCCAGGTGAGTGGGCTGGCATAGCTGGACCTTAAAAGGAGACAGGAGTATGCAGCATGAGGCAGACATTCAAAGTTTACTACCTCAAAAACATGCTGTGAGGTCTTCATAGCCCTACTCCTTAAGCGTTCAGATCCCTGGTTTACCCAGCTGCCCTTATTTCTTCTCTGCAAGCAGCTGCTCAACCTGATCTGACAGAAATGGTACAACACGGCCTCATTTATTTCTTTATTTATATATTTATAAGAAGCACCTATGACAGCCTATCAGAATGGTATGAGAGGCACAACATGCCTAAAAACATGACTCCCAGTGTTCCAGTATCGCTCTTAGACACGTCTGTCAGTATAGACACAGCCTTGGTATTATCGGAGGTGGATGCTATCAGGGACAATAACTCAGCATAATAGTAGCCCTAGTGATCTGGCATGAAACCTCACTGGAAACCCTCACAGACAAGAACAAAAACCAAACCAGTAGTTGAAATATGATAGATTTCCCCAGTTGTCCCCCTCTTGTAATTTTATAAGACTTCCACTTCGACACAATATTCTTTTAAGCTGCAAGAGACTTGTTTGTATTGCTGAATGGGGATTTTTTATTTGGAAAAAAGTTCAAATTAACTCAATCTACCAGTTTCCATACTTTCTTACAAAACCACTTCTTCACAAAAGCGTAACTGAAAGACCATCCTTAGAAAATGTTTTTTTTTTTTAAAACATTGCTTTAAACAGCTTCTACATTACTTTAAAAAATAAAGAAATCAGAAAACCCTCAGTGAACTCTGTTCTGGACTCTGCCAACTATAGCAGAGATACTGCATGTGATATACGTGAAACATTCAGTCACCAGCATGAGATTTCTTTTCAGCCTATGTGTTATGCACTCACATAGCAAGCACTGTTTTCAGTGTTGGGTCCCTCACTACAGGAAAGACATTGAAACCCTGGAGCATGTCCAGAGAAGGGCAACAAAGCTGGTGTGGGGTCTGGAGTCTTATGGATTGCAAGGATTATTTAATCTGGAGAAGAGGAGGCTCAGGGGAGACGTAATTGCTCTCTACAACTCCATGAAAGGAGGCTGTGGCAGAGTGGAGATCAGTCTCTTCTCTCAGGTAACAACTCTAAGTTGAACGAGATGAGGTTCAGGTGGGATAATAGGGAGAATTTCTTCTCTGATAGAGTGGTAGGTTATTGGAGCAGGCTCCCCGTGGAGGTAGTGAAGTCATCATCCCTGGAGTTATTCAAGATGCAGGTAGATGCGGCACTGAGGAACATGGTTGGTAGACATAGTGATGATGCGCTGATGTTTGGACTCGATGATCTTAGTGGTCTTTCCAGCCTTAATGATTATATGATTCTAAAGGTGCAGATTATTATACCCATGCTACTGAACTACCCAGACTGCTATGAATATGTACTCAGGGCTCTTGTGGGTACTAATTCAGGTTTATGCCACTGTACATTAAAAATTAAAAAGATGTGCATGCAGTGATGAGATCTGAAACAGCACCTTTCGGCAGGTGAGCACAGCCAGCCCAACCAGTGCCTGCACTGTCTGTGCCTGGGGGCTGGCAGGTGACAGGACGGGGGTTCCTTGATATACCAAGACACTCAGAACTTCTTTAAAATCCAAGTTTGTCAAAAAGCTGAAATAACAAGCTTTTCTTCAAAACATTACTATTATAATTAAAAAAATATTTTCCTCAGTCTAATGTCCCCTTCTTTCACTACTTTCACAAATATACAAAGAGATTATACCATAATTTAAAAACTTTTATCAGTAAAAGCAGAGAAAAATATGTACAAGTTATTTCACATGCATTTAGCTTAAAGTAGAAACTTTATATTTCCAATCAAATTCACATATTCATAGTTTAGCATATTTCCCTCTTGCAGATCTTTCTCTTGTGTCTTGTTCCTGCCATCATGTAACTTTTTGACCTTGTGTATAGTACTACACATCCTAGTCTTCAGCATCTGTTTCCGATCAGCCTCCTCTCTTCCTTCCTGACTTGTCCCAGAGCATGAGATCCAGACACAGGTTGAGTAATTCTGGTGATTTTTTGTGTGTATGTGTGTATTTGTATACAAGTAGCAAATATATATATATATTCTTGCATATGTTTAACTATAAATATGTGTGCGTATAACAGAATATGTATTGTGTATACATAATAGATGTATAATATACATGCACACAGTTCAAAAGTGACATACAGAAAAGAGGAAGTGTAAGCCTTGCTTTGAGATAAAAGAGTTGTATTTCATATAGCGTGCTTCAGAATATTATATAGAATTTCATTTCTCTTAAAAA
>PPHD01009619.1:0-19161 GCA_002909625.1 Bambusicola thoracicus | reverse complement strand
ATTACTGACACATTCCCGCATCACCGCCAACGTCGCGCTTCCACAGCGAGTATTTCAGGTGCGTGTGTGAGTGAAGGCAGCCAGCAGTGCCCGAGAAGCCTGATGCTGAATTACTGCAGTAAAGAGATTCGGGAGCGAGTTTAGCTGCTTCACGGCAGTGCAGTAGGACATCCGAGTCAGATGCGTTGGACTGGGCGGCGGGCACTGTCGGAGGGTGGGCACCCACCCAGAGCACACTGAGCGCAGTTGTGCGTTGCCCAGCGTGTCTGTGTAGAGGCAGATCATCGTCAAAAACCTAATGAAATCATTGTCTCGAGTTTGCCATCTCACTGGAAGTGAGAGTGCCCCTCTCTCGACTCTTGCTTTGCAAAAGAATTAATGAAGCAGTCTGTGCAAACTCAGCTCTTAAGTTATTACCTCCAGAAGGAAAAGCAATCAGGACGAGCATCCTATACCGAATCGCATCCTACGCCACACGGGGCAGCAGCTCGCTCAGCCTCCTGTTGCTGCCGGGCTGGAGCGTGCAGGACGCAGTACTTGGTGCTGCCCTTTGTGTAGGTCGGCCCCCTGCCCGCATAGGGAAGCACGCTCAGCTGCTGATTGCACGGGTGGAACAAGAGGCAAACTTTGAGCTTTTCTTCCACGTGCAGCAGGACTGCTGCCTGCTTGCTCTCGCTAATTGGATTGCTTGCTGTCATAATGGTAATTTCGAACAGTGTAAAGCCCTCTAGGTTACTTAGAAAACTATCAGTAACAAATGGGGCTGAAGGCTAAAGAGGTCGGCTGATACGGTCTCTTCATCAACATGCATACAGGTTTAGAGGCTTTGCAATCTCCAGAAATCTCTTTGCCTAGTTTGGCAAAATTTTATAGTATTTTCTCTAGTTTTTGGACTGAGCCCTTAAAAAAAAAAAAAAAAAAAAAAAAAAAGAAAGAAAAAAAGAAAAGACATGGAGGAGATAATCCCCTGTAGGATTTTAGTTGGACCGCATGGGAATTACTCAGGACGGAAAGATGCAAATGAAAGTGAGTTTAAAGGATCGACAGTAATAGTTAAGAGACTGGCGGTTGCTCATGCGAAAAGGGTTATTAGAACAATTTGTGCTCCCAGTTTGATGAGGCATGGGCTAAACCTGTGATGGGAGGTGTTGCATGGTTTGTCCAATGGTATTCAATGGGTGTTGCACCCAACAGGGAGCAGTATGGGCAGGTAGTGGGGCGTTATGGGCTTAGGGTGCAGTTATGAAACTGGGGAATAAAGGTGAAAGTGCCACAAAGAAAAAGCTTAGCAGTATGAGAGGCTGTGCTGGAGATTTCAAAGGGAGCTGACAGAAAGTCTGCTTAGGGATCTCTGCTTTCAGGCAGGTGCAATCAAGGCAGCCAGACTGACAGTGGGAGAGAAAATGACGAGGTATAATGGCTTTATGTTGGGCCAGAGGAGGTTCCGGTTTGATGTGAGGAAAAGTTTCTTCTCAGAAAGAGCAGTAAAGCTTTGGAAGAAGCTGCCAAGGTGGTGGAGTCGCTGTCCCTGGAGGTGTTGGAGAACAGTGGAGATGTGGTTTAGCAGGCATGGTGGGGATGGGGTGATGGGTGAACTTGATCATCTTAGTGGTCTTTTGAGGGAGGAATGGCCCCACGGGACACTATAGTTTCCATTTCTGCAGTCCCAGCAGCACGGTGGTGGACCAAGCTCTGTGCTGTCACCTCTGGTCTCTTGGGAACAAATGTTTTTAAATTTGGAGAAGTGGAGGGATTTCAAAAACTCACTGCCAGCAGTTTCAGCAGGCACATCTGAAAAGGGTGCAATGTGCAAAACAGTGAAGTTCTCCAGAGGGTGCTTTTATGAAAGGAGCTCACTATACTTGACCATATCCAATCTGTCTGTTGCTATAAAAGTCAAGCTGTCCAGGGAACAAGGCTTTGCAGTCAACTGCTTTTGACTTGTTTGTTTCTCTAAAAGCTGTTTTTCTTCCTCCCTCTCCTCCTTTTCCATCCTTTCTTTTCTTGCTCAGGCAGATGGGCAGCTCTGGCCGAGGGCTGATGAATCCCATGGGTTCCTTATTGCTCAGGGCTTTTTTCCTCGCGGACCTCCCCACCATCCTTCCATCTGACAATGAGAGCTGTTACTTAGTGTCTGCAAGACATTTCTTTCTGGCCATTTCCTTTGCCTATGAGTTTCGGTGTGGTACTAATTAAGATGAGATTTTCTTTTGTACAAAGATGAAACGCTTTTGATACATTCCTGCAAGATGCAGTGTAGCTCAAAAAAAGATGGACTCCTCTTGTTCTGTCAAGTCGTAGAGACTGAAGAGGAGCCTCCTGTACCCTTCAGTGAAAAGACAAGATAACAAGATCTGCTGCTGGCTTGACAGGAAACCACATGCACAGATACCAGCAGCAGTAAGGAGAGAGAGAACTGCAGTGTTTGATCCAAGCAAATCCTTGCCCACAGCCAGCCAGAGAGCACGCAGCCATGGGCAGCAGTGCTGGAAGGTGGGAGAGTAACTTGGAATTAGTTGTGGAAAAGTTGGCCTTTCTTTGGCCAGGCGCTCAGACCGTATATTTGATTTTCTGCTTTCAACTGCTGTGTAGGACCTTCTGGTTTTAATTTGGTGGACGGCTGCAAGTCCAACAGAGTTTTGTTGAAGTCTGGCTGTACTTACTGCGTTTTCTCTCAGCCTGTTACAAGTTACGCCTCTCTGTGTTTTGGAAATCCTCTCTCTTGTTTCCACAGGTTAGCATAGCTGCACAGAGTGGACATAAATGCCACTTACATAGAATGAAAGGAGGGGAAATGGGTGAGAAATTCAGACTGCACCGTGGACTGCACTTCTGTTTCTCATTGTATGCACCTTGCTAAGTTTGTAAGTTCTTGAAGGTCTTAAGAAATGAGGTTTTGAAGAAAAATCTGTTTGCTTTTACTTGCTTTCTGAGAAGCTTTACTCCTCTGGGAGGCTGTTGCTGTTGGAGCCAGTGGCAGATTTTTGTCCCCCAGCTTTATAAAGTGGAGCCTGTGTTGGGAAGTAGAGCTTGCTTCTCTTTGCTTCCTGCGCTCTTTAATTCACAGGGGCAAGATACTTGATCTTAGCTTTGACTGAATGCAAGGAAAGAGCGTCGAGGGACATGACTGATGGGAAGTATATTTGCCACCCAGCTTGAGCAGCATTTACTGAGTTCTGTAACTACCAGATTTCAGTGCTGAGACACCAAGGCAGGAGATAACTTTTCTGTTCAGTTTCTACTGCTCACATAGTCCTAATTAATCTTCAGTGCCACTGCCAGCAGGTTTTCATAAGTCAGCAGGTAGCACAAATATGAGAATTTCCCTCATCAGAGAAGGAGCTAAAATGCTGTGCTCGAATTTGTCAGTAAAAAGATTGTGATCACTGCCTGTTCACGTCTGTAAGTGGTCTGAGGGTTTCACAAAAGCAGAAATCTCAGCTACCCATTTCATAGCACAGCTCCTGCCTCTGCCAGAGCAAATGGGAAGCCGGGTTTGGTTCCTTCCCCATTTAGCACAAACTCTTCCACCAAAGCAAACCACGTTGCTTGTAGAATTAACCCAGTGTTTTTTCATGCTTGGTACAGCTGGGTTTGATAATTAGGAAAGAAGAACTTGGTGGGAAGGGTCCTTTCCTGGTACTGTGGGTGAAAGTAAAGCTCAGGATGGACAGGAAGACTTATGCTTTTCTACTGCCCATGCAGAAGAGGCTGCGTACAGTGCTGGATTAAGCACAGGGTATCAACGAGAAGAGCTACGTAATAGGGAAGGTAAGAAATGTGCTCACATTGGCTCCATAATTGTAAATGGATGGGGGGCACACTGTGTGTGTGGAGTCTGTTGATCTTTTGTACTTGATGCTTTCGAAAATCACGAAGATTTCAGGATTTTGGAAGGTTGTAACTGGTACGGCATGGCTACAAATTAGAAGGCACTCTTTGCCTTTGGTAGAAATTTTATAGATATTAAGAGGAGAACAAGAAAGCTCTCAGATAGTCCTTCAGATGATTAAAGCTGCTTTGTTGTTGATGCCTTTGGGCAGTAAGGCTTAAAAACAGCGTCTGGACCGGGAAGGATGATGTTCATAGTATCACAATCACACATTCAGTGATATTCATAGGCAGTGTGCTCATGGCTGCTTTTAAAGTATTACAGCACTTCTTTCTCCGGCTCTTGCCTTTGCATATAATAAACACACAGTTTTCTTCTCACTTAATGAACAATATAAAATGGCTTCAGGCTTTTGAACAGGCATGCAAGCATTCTAGTTGCTTCTGCACTGAAGGGACAGTGATGAAACATGAGGCTGGCCCTTGGATGAAAGCAAGATTGAAGCTTGATGAATTGGTGCAAACATGTACGGAGGAAGGAGTAGCATGTCTGGCTTTTCTAAAGCTTTATCATGTATTTTTTTTATTACTCTCACACACTAAGATATCTTGGTGATGATTCTATACCGATGCTTATCTTGTTACTCATAACCTAAGATTTTGGTGAATTCATTTCTCCAGGTGTTTAATTAACATTTTAATTTTTGAAATCTGGAGTATCTAATCTTTGTGCTTCTGTGATATTAGCTGCTACTTGAGATTCCATCAGTTGCTCCCCACTTCAAAACATAGTGATGAAGCTCTACGCAGTTGGCCACTGTTACTAATCATTTATTGGGTCTTGTTTTTAAAACCAGGTAAACCACCACCTCAGGTGCTTCCCCGCTGGGTGCAGCGAGGACCCATTGTGCATGGAGGCATGGTGCTGTCCCAGCGTGACTGGGATGGCTGGCAGGTGCTTGCCACTGGCTGCTGTGGGTGTGTGGTGATGCTCGGGGATCTCTGAGGGTGCCATGCCAGCCCTTTGTCAGGCAACTTGGCTAAGTGGACCAGGACAGTCTCCTTTGCACAAGCAAAAGGCACAGTGCTAAAGCAAAAGGCTCAGAGAAATGAAGGCTTGGGTCGAGGCAGTGCCAGAATGAGGAGGAATCTGTGGCAGTTCCTGGTGCAGGGTCAGCCCTGCAGAGCTGATGTCTACAGCACGAGATGGGGATGCTAAGTGCTTTCGCAGCCAGCCTTAGGAAGAGCTGGCAGCAACTTCTTTATATTACAAAAACATCTGGGATTTCCCACTGAGCTTTATGTTCCCAATTGAAGGCATCGGCAGGTTTTGCTGAGCTCAGACAGCTGGTCCATGCATGCAAAGTGTTGCTAAACATCCCTGCTTGCTGTTGGGGATGGCTCATTCACAGAACCATACTGGAGCTGCTTTCTGGTTTGAGCTCTGTGTGCATTGGATTCCAGCTGAGAAACTTGGCCTCCTGCACAGTATCTGGAAATGTGCTGCTGCCAAAGGGTGTTTCCCTGTGCTTTGGAGACAGTTGGTGTTGTTTCTCTGAGTTTCCAAAAATGCCCCCACCAGCCTGGCACTCGGCATACAGCTAATGAAGAATGCTCGTCTTCAGCACCTCTCTGTTGTTATCCTGTGGGCCAATTTTTAATGCTTTATGTGATACTTTCCTTCCTCTGCACGAAATCACAGCTGCTGTCACTGACCCTGGGGGTGTTCAAGAAGCATTATGATGTTGTACTGAGGGATGTGGTTCAGTGGGAGATATTGGTGGTGGGGGGACAGTTGGACTGGGTGATCTTGGAGGGCTTTTCCATCCTTGGTGATTCCATGATTTTCATGTATTTTGTTGAGGTCACAGTAAGAGGAAAACAAGCTTTTGTCATTTCTGGGCAAAAATTTAATGGCAGGGTGTGCACAAATGAAAAAACCAAAAGGCTTAGGAGGACTCTAGAAAGTAATGTCACTGTCTGTAATTTATTCTGCCAGACACTTTCCACTGTTTTCAATTGCAAATGAGGCTTTGCCAGTCTTCAGTCGGAAGTTTCCATGCAGAGCATCTGCTTCTGATTGCATATTTGAGAGAACTTCAGCTAAATTGGATAAGCTTGTCCACGCTTACAAGAAAAGGCAGTGTCACACAGCAAACACGGCCTTCTGCAGTTCACTGTGTAGGCAGAAAAGGTCCACAGATCTGGGGTCCTTGCTGCTGGTGCCTGAGGGAGAGCAGGACGCAAAGCAGCTTCTTGATATTTTTTTTCTACTGGCTTCATTCAGTGGAAGGCCCCAGATTTGGTGTTGGTTCTTCTTTTCTTCTTTCCCTCTGAGGTTTCCTGCAGCCAAGCTGCGAGGTGCACTGCAGACATCCATCAGCTGCTCTTCCCACCGAGCTGCTCTGTTAGGTGGTGGCATTGCATTTCCCATGCGAGGAGCTGTGGCTGTTCATTGTGGGCAGGCAGCTTGACAAACCTAGTGCTTCGTTTTTCAGGGATTTGTCCATTTTAAATTTCCTCCCAGGTTTCCGGTGGGCTCCCTCTGTTCCCAGTTGTGACACCTCTGTAAATCACAGCAAGAAGGCAGAAGGAACCGCTTGGGAGCTTCTGCCATGAGTGCCACATGCTTTGTCCAGCTTCATATTTCACTGCAGTCAGAGATGCAAGATCTGTTTCCTAAGGGTGGTACCTACCTGCCTGATGTATAAATCAAGTCTGGCTGTTTCCAGCTCTGCACAAACTCAAAGAGCGCCACAATGAATGGGGCAGGTACCATACTGGTCTGATCATATGACGTTATTTTCAGATGCAACCAGATTTTTAGATGCAGAGAAGAAAAGCATCTCCACTGCTTCTTGTGCCCTGTTGGTCTTCTCCTAGGAAGCAGCAGCAAAAAGGCTGATGTGCCGTGTCTGCAGTTGTGAAGGTTCAGCACAGCTGGAAGGAGATATCTGGATGTTGTGGTGTGTGTCACCCAGTTGTCAGGTGGTTCAACTTGATGGTGGTTTTTATGGTGCTTTTGGAGGAGAAGTTAGGTTGCAGTCAGTGTCTTATGCATAGCTACCAAGATTTTTGCTCAGGAACTTGATTTGTTCCCGAAAGGCCTCTCACCTTTTGTGCAGAGGGAGGTAGAAATATTGTAAATAGATGTATGTATATACATACACAACTTAATGATGCACTTCAGAGTGTTTCAAGTACACATAGAAGGGGACAGACTGAACAAAAGACACATTGGAGACATAAATTCTTGGTTTCCATTTGCTTTTAAAACACAATCAAGGTTCTGTAGTTATTAACTTGCTGTTTTTACCATCCTTGATAACTTGCAGTGGGCTTTCCAGGTACGGCCAGGAAGCAGGGAATCAAGGTTCCTTTACCCTCCTTTCAGCTGTAGCATGAAGAGGGCAAGAGGCAAGGAGCTCTGGTGTCAGTGTGGTGAAAGCTGAAGTCCAGATACCTGATGTGGTTGCAGTGGAATGCATGAGGGAGCAGGTCTAAACATTTCGGGATGGATTTTAGGAAAAATTTCTTCTCAGAAAGCGTGGTTGGCCATTGGCACAGCTGCCCAGGGAGGTGGGGGGGTCACTGTCCCTGGAAGTGTTCAGAACCATGGAGATGTGACACTGAGGGACGGAGTTAGTGGGCATAGTGGGGTGGGTAGTGGTTGGACTTGGGGATCTTAGTGATCTTTCCAACCTTAATGGTTCTGTGATTCTAGTCAAGGAAGCAAGGTGAGGCCGCTGTAGTGCAACAGCGTGGGCTGTCCACCATCTGTTGTGTGGGAGTGCATCTGGCAGGGCAGATGGCCCAGGGTGGGCCCCCAGGCTGCCACATCTCCTTGCTGTATGATGAGCAATCTGTGAGGAGTAGTGCTTTTCATTACTCCTCAGCATTTTTCCTTAGGAGTCGGCCAGCTTTCCCAGGCCAGAAGTGGAGATCATTTACCAGAGTCAATGGGCTGAACATATTTTTCCATGGCACTGAAGCACACAGAGGTGCAGAGACCCTCATTTGCAGAATGCGAAATGGCCAAGTCACAAAATAGTGCCAGAGTGCACTGTCGCACTGCCCTATTTGTAATAGAGAAGGAGAGACTCAGAAAACTACCCCATTTCCTGCAGTGATACTGAAGAATTCATTCCAAAACCAAAACTGAAAGCAGCAGATGTCAGCAAGCCTGGGGAAGGTACATTCATCTCCCGTGCAGGTTGAAGATAGCAAATCAGCTGTGTGTGGTGATACAGTAGTGAAGACAAAACTGGGAATTGTTGGAATAGCCAATCTGCAGAAGTAGCATAACTGCTGGATTGCCCATGGGGAATTGTCTTCTATGCAATCCAAAAATAAAGCAGTCTTTGGCATTTCATGGATCAGAGCTTCGAGATGTGGTGCTAATGTGCGCCAGAATGAGTGGTGGGTGCCCTGCTGGTGCAGCTTCCTGCACAGTGCACAGGAGCCTTGCTAGGTTGGAGCCAGTGGTTGTTCCAGCTTGGTTTGGGATCTTTTTTTGTAAACCTTTCTTGCTAAACTGTCAGGAATTCTGCAAAGAACCTTGTGTGTGCTGCACAGGAGGATTTAATCCAGGGGAATTCAACACATGAATCCAAGTGTGCTTTCTGTGAAGGATACACACGGCTGTCTGAATATCAAATGCAATAAATGTTCTATTTACCTCAGAAATAAAAAATGTTCTGTCCAAAGCAGGCTGGCAATCTGGGATAGCCTCCTTGTCCATTCACTCAGCTGTGGCATAAATCAGACCTTGCAACTTGGAAAGAGCTCTGGAGCATTCTGGTGAAAGGCCATAGGATAGGCATCTCTCCCAGTTTCCGTGAGCTTCACTGGCACTTGGCCTATATGCAGAAGGTATTTACATCCCAAGCCAAAGTCTCCATTCAGCCATTACAGTATATTTAATAGAAGAAATTGATCTCTAGGAAATTCAACAACTTTTTCAGACGTAGAAGCAAATAATGTGCTAAATAGAAGATGATGCTAATAGCTGCTTCCATCAGCCTATTCATCAAAACCAGGCTGATGCAGTGTGGAAGGATGTTCATGTGGGATTTAATGCAGTTTGGCATCCAGAAATCAAGGCATCTTGAAAGCTTGAATCCTAATTTAACTTCACTTCTAGGTACATAATGCTTGTTAGGAATTGAGGTCATTAGGGTATCTCAAGTCAAAATCCCTGTCACTCCCAACCATTGAAACTGTTCACGCATAATGAATTCTTTTTGTTCAAAAGGCATTTACTTTAGGGAACAAGGTCCTTTTTGATATCATAGTAAAAGCTCAAAGTAATGTTTTAAATTGTAAGTGCCTTCAAATAGAGTAGGGGAGGAAATGCAAAGCCATTTCAGATGTCTGAGTTCCTGCTGTGCGTTCAGCCCAAATGCATAAACACTCCCAGCACTTCAGTCTGTTACATGGGCCACACTGCATTTTTTGGCCAGTGATAGGATTTGGCTCTCATTTCTCTCATTCCTTCTGAGCTAAGTATTTTAATTATATGGTGTATGTTTTCCTTATGGAATGGCTGCAGCATGCACCCTTGGTTTCGTGGTAGCTGCTGTGCTGCTGGGGGGAATGACCATTGGTATTTCACTAGAGCAGTTCATTTGTAAATTTGATAGTCCTCATTGCTGACTTTCTTTAGAAGATTCGACAACAAGGAAGAATACGTGTAGCTCATGGCTCCCTCCCACTGCCTCGATTCCTTCCTCCTGGGTTTGAGTTGGAGATGCTGAAAGCAGGCGCACCCAGCAGGCCTGTAACTGAGGCCCTGTTTGCAGTGAAACACACTCTAGGTCTGAACAAAAAAGAGCTTCTTTAGAGGACTGACTACCTGTCTGTAGAGGCTGGGCAGTAAGGGCTGGAATGGTTTGTGATAGTCCCTTGGCAGCTGGAGTAAAGCAGCCAAGTGAGAGCAGCGCTGGGCCTGTCTGGAAGAAGGAGCCAGGCCCACAGTGGATGAAAGAGGAAGGCACCCATCTGAATCAGACACCGACTTCCCCAGCACCTGCAAAAACACAAAGCTGCTTAGCACATCCCCTACCAAACAGGGATGGCTCAGGCTGGCACCATGCCACAATACAAGGCCGTTACCAACATGGAAACACACAACACAATGTGTTGGTAAGAGCGTAAAACACTGTGTGGTAATTCGGAGCAAGAGCTTGTGGTTTGGCAGTTACTAATCTTGCTGCATGGCTTTTCCTTAGCGTGCCTGAAATATGTAGGCAGCAGGAAGTGTGGTCAACTGCAGAGCTGCTGCACTCTTTGGGTAAGGCTTGGCATCAGCACGTGTTAGTTCTGTGAACATGAACTGAAATCAGGCATGCCCCAGAGAGGCACTTCGTATCAGGGTGAGCACGGCCTGGGCTTTACTTGTTGTCTGCTAAAGAGTCACTTTTTAATTAAGACCCAGTTCCTCCAATAGCTGAGGTGCCTGCAGTCCTGCTGTTGGGGGGTGCGTGCAGTTTTCAGAGGGACCTAACTGACTGTAAATTGACTGCTGTATTGGAAGATGCTGTACCGAATGCCAGGTTGAGTTTGTGCGGTCATTAAACACAGCAGTGTTATCTGAATTGCTGCCAGGGTTGTGAGTGTGCGCCGTCTTGGGAGGATGTGAAATCCCTCTGTCAGATGGGGCCCATCTCTCTATTCATTACTTAAACTTCTTTGGGATGATGGGAAAGGAGACATCTGTAAAAAGTAATAAGTCCTCTTTCCTTCCAGAATAAGACTATGAGTTTTCCAGCTGTTGGCTAAGACAGGTTTTCCTGTTGAAATAGCTTTTGTCTGATGTAAGTCTACAACAATATGGTTATGGTAACTGAAAATATTTCTTTGTCAGTTCTGTCCTCTCTTAGTTTTAGCTGTAAATCCAAGTATTCCTCTTCAATTGTTGCTTCTCATAGCAGCTGTTTGACTTTTAAAACCTCACAGAGTCCTCCAGTAAAGTGCATGCAAGTGATAAAATGCAGTATTGCTTGTGTTCTTTTGGTATAGTGTATTCTTTACCATATTGCTTGCCTAATTTTCTTTTATCTTCATAGTGGATTCTCATGGTCTCAGAACATGCTCTTGCTTTCCTTCAGAAGTCCTGTCATCTCAAATAATGCAAACACCAGCCCATAATGTTTATTCATGTGGTTCTTGGTTGCAACCACAATAATATGGACTGTGCCATATATTTGTCAGCTGACGCCACTCCATATTCATAAAACATGCCTTGAGATCTCTTTTCAGATCTCTGGAGTTTAAAGATTAGCTTGTTAGGCATCTCTCTAATGTGTAATTATTCTGAGCTGAATAATACGTTAGCCAGAAGATATGCAATTTATATTCAGTAGACAAGCAAATAAGAGTGTATGTTTAAAAAATGAGCTTTCCAGAGCAGTTTCGGGGAAAAAAGAAAAAAAAAAAAAAAAAAAAAAAAGACATTTCTAATGCACTTAAAAGACTTCTATTTAAATAACTTCGGGAAAAAAGACACAACACAAAACCAAGTACTGGCTAGCGAAGCAGCTCTACTTTTTATCTTAAATGTTTACTTACGTACTGTAATTCTGTATTTTCTTCCAATTTTGAGATACAGCATTTTTCCAGTTAGGGAAGCCCTAAGAAATGAGGACTGTCTCAGAAAAGGTGTGCTAGGCTATCTGCTCAGTCTTAATTCCAGGGTTGGGTTGTCTGCTCCTCTGCAATAGTCATCTTTGAATGAGACAGGCTTCGATGCATGCATTTCTTACAGAAAGTCCTTCTGAAATAGGATATTCTTAACAGATCCATGCAAAAATTTGAAAAATTGGAACATCATAAGGGTTGTTAAGCACTGCAATGGGCTCCCCAGGGAGGTGGTTGAGTCACCATCCCTGAATGTGTTTAAAATCCATTAGGATGTGGTGCTCAGGGACGTGATTTAGTGGAGGGTTGTCAGAGTTAGGGTTGTATAGTTAGGTTGTGGTTGTACTCAATGATCTTGAAGGTCTTTTCCAACCTAAGCAATTCTGTGATTCTGTGATCCTATCATTGGATGCTTAAACATCTGGCTTGGATCCAGAGGTACTCAGCACACAGGAGATCATTCGCATCCAGCAGTTCCGAAGAGACAAGGAGTTGCGTCACACTGGTGGCACTGAAAGTAATTTCCCAGCAAACGTTGAATCTTCAACCACATGTATTATCCTTTTAGTGACACAGGTACTTCTAAAAGTGAAAGAATCACAATAAAAGAACTTGAACTTGATACTGATTCAAAAGAGGTTGTAAGGAGCCTTGCACCTCCTAGACTGTGGTTAGCAGTTGTTAGCTCAAGCTCACATTTTGAGAGAGGGACATGTCTGTATGCAAAGATCCTTATGCTAGATCTGAAGCCTGAGTTTGGTTGTCCTAACCTCTGAATTTCTGAGATGTGAAAGAAAGTTGTAACTCACTGTGAAACCAAACTTTTGGAGCCAAAAGATTCTACCTGACTTGCTCATCTGCACCATTTAAAGCTGAGACCATATGGTGCACATTTTTAACACTTTCTCTCCTGGTGGCCATGTTTTTGCATTGGAAATATGAAGAACTTATGAATCATATTGGTGTTTTTTTTATGAAAAACTTTTCCGAAATTCCCGGCCTGTTACTCTCATTGTGTTCCTTTTCACTGTTCTGCTTTTTGGTTAACCATGAGCTGTCTCATTTGTATAAATCTGCTGGCTTTATGCAAAACTGATGGTGAAACTGTTGGTGAAACACTTGCTCAGCAGTGCTTGAAAGGGTGAATAGCGAAGAAGTGACGTCCCAATGTACAAAGTTTTGTTACTGCATGACTGGTCAGAAGAGATGACTGCACTGAACAGCAGAGAAATGAAGATGTCTTTTGGAGTAATGATAGGAGGATGGGGAGTTTCCAAAGTATGCAGATTCAGAAATGTTTGGGAGAGTTTTGAAGTCATGCTGGATGCTGTTAAGTAGGAGAACACATCGTAGAAATGAACTGCTTATCCTGGGAGACAGTTCATAGGGATGGTGAATCCCATCAGCCCAAATGCAAATGGAAAATGGATTGGTGTGGCTTTCCCTGTATTTGTGTCTCAAGAATCATAGGATCATTAATGTTGGAAAAGACCTCTAAGATCAACTAGCCCAACTGTCCATCTACCACCAATATTGGCCGCTGAACTGGTGTTCCTCAGTACCACATCTACTCATTTCTTGAGCACCTCCAGGGGTGGTGACTCAAGCACCTCCCTGGGCAACCTGTGCCAGTGCCTGACTACTCTTTGAAGAATAAGTTTTTCCTAATCATAGAGTGGCTTGGTTTGGAAAGGACTTCAAGAATTATCAGGGTCCAAGCCCCTGCCGCAGGCAGGATTGCCAATCAGTGGATCAGGTACTAGATGAGGCTGCCCGGGGCCCCATGCAACCTGGCCTTAAGCACCTCTGGGGATGGGGCATCCACAGCCCCTGGGCAGCCTGTGCCAGCACTTCACCACTCTCAGTAAAAAACTTACTGACATCTAATTTAAATCTCCCCTCCTTTAGTTTAAAACCTTCCCCTTCCTATGACCATCTACCTGTGTTAAAAGTTGATTTCCCTCCTATTTGTAATCTCTCTTTAAATATTGGAAGGCCATAATGAAGTCTTCTTGCAGCCTTCTCATCTCCAAATTGAACAAGCCCAGCTCCTTCAGTTTGTCTTCATAGGAGAGCTGCTCCAGCCCTCTGATCATCTTCGTGGCCCACCTCTGGACCCTCTACAAAAGTTCCACATCTTTCCTATGCTGGAGACCCCAGATGTGGATGAAGTACTCCAGATGGGGCCTCACAAGGGCAGAATAGAGGAGGACAGTCACCTCCCTTGCCCTGTTGGCTCCCCTCTTTCATGCAGCCAAGGATACCATTGGCCTTCCAGGCTGCTGGTGCTCATTGCAAGTTCATGTTAAGTTTTTCATCTACTGGAACTCCTAAGTCCTTCTCAGCAGGGCTGTTCTCTAGGAGTTCCCTCCCAGTCTGTGTATATGTCTGAGATCGCCTCAACCCAAGTGCAGAACTTTGCACTTTGCTTTGTTGAACCTCATCAGGTTACCCAGGGGAAGAGGCAGAAGATGCAGCCTGACTTTAAACTACCATCAGAGGACTCAAACCTGACTCGAAATGTGGTTGTAGTCAGTAAATGCTAGCAGCTGTTGGAGGAGTTCAGGTTTAGATGAGAATCAAAGTAAGTTTTGCTCTGTTGGTGCCTGTTTGTGGATACTGGGCACTGATGTGGGCTCATGGCCAGTTTTTGCAGAGTGGCCCTACAGGGGCTGGGGAAAAAAACTGGATATCCTCATAGGCTCTGTGTTCTGAAGTAACCTAACTGAGGAGTTTGGGGAAAGGCAGGGTGAAAAACACGCTGTATAATTTTGAAGTTGCAAAGTATATCCACGTAACCGCAGTTGTTTGTAATGACCCCGAATCTGCTCTTTGTTTTCAAGACATGCACCAATGTATACATTCTGTGACCCTGTTGCTGTCAAAGGTGCTTCAGTATATTTGTGGGTCTGTAAATGAGCCTCCCCGCCTGGCTGCCTCCCTGGTAAAATGAGCTGTGACCGTGCACTTGCAATGCAGTTCAGTAGACAGGATCTAAATATGTTTAGAGTAGCGCTGCAAGTGATTACTTCTGCATTCAGAAAATGAAAATATAATCTGATGTACGTAGACTTTCCAGATAAAGCTCTTATCACACAAAAGCTATTTTCTTTAATTTTTATCAGCTCTTGCACATTGCATTCTTAGGGCTGGTTTCTTTTAGTCCTTTAAGTAAAACCTTTTACAAAACACAGAAAGGCTGATGTGGATAAACAAAGTAGAGGACCGTGTTCTTCTGCAGGAGAAGGACCTGTGTGGTTAGTAGCCCAGGTGGGGTTGATGCAGTAGAGCTTTACAAAGTCCCATGATGGAAGGGCTAGCCTTACAAAAGCAGAGCTGTACCATTGGTCAGACAAAAGCAAGAGCACCAAAGGCAAGAGCACCAAAGGCAGTCTGTTAACGCACCGATTGAGGCACCACCATCAAAGACTGTTGTAGATAAGAAACCAGGCCATTTTAACACATTCCTGTTGTGCGGCCTCACCTGAAGATGCTGAACGTGTAGATACATGCGTTGCCACAGGCTGTGGTGGCATGCAGACAAGTGCTTTTGGTTTGGCTGCTCCCGGAGGTCGTGCTGAACCCCAGGGGGTGCAGGTTTACTGTGAATTCACAGGAGAGCTCTCACCTGCCAAACCATTTCCAAACAAATCCTTGGGAATGAATTTCCTCTGTTTAATAATAACTTGCCCAGCTGTTTTTCCAAGCCTGGAAGCTCATGTGGTCCTACTGTACAAACACAGTGCTGGAAGAAGGTGGTTTTGATTTGTTTTTTTTCCTTTCAAGATGTGTTGTTTTGTCACAAGCCCTTCTGAGTGTAGGAGATAAATGGAGAGGAAATGGGGAAGTTTAAAAAAAAAAGAAAGAAAAAGAAGGAAGGAGCATTGAAATTATGAGGCGGGTGAGCTGAGCAGATGAGGAGACTCAAACACACGTTCAGTGGGAGATACAATAGCTGACTGTCACTTCTTCCTGGGAAGCCTTCTCTGAAGCTGTACAAACAAACAGCAGCACTCAGCACATTGTCTTCTCAGGGATGCTTTCATGAGCACTGAAGAAACTGAAATGTGTCTGGGCGGGAGAAGAATAATGTATAACACTTGGCAGACTGTCAAGTGGCTGGACTGTAACCCCTCTGAGCTTTCTTCCACCCTATAGACGTGGGGGTTTAGTGAAGTCAGAGGAAAGAAGACAACTTGGAGGCTCCACCTGGGGGCTGCCTGCCTGCCATCGCCATCCCATTGCAGCAGGCAGCCCCATGTCCAACTGGGAGCTGCAGGCAGACGCTCAGTGGGGCTCCGGCGTTCCTCTGAGCTATAGCTAAAAATAGGATTCTGAGAAGGAAAATAAGTACTTCTCAACAGTGTGCTGGGACAAAGAGTAGTTAGGCCTCAAAACCCAGAGCGGCTGTGAGATAAAGGTGTTGCTTTATACTCGTCCTCTGTTATTTTTACCTCGAATTCTTCCCAAACATGGTTCTTTTCCCTTTGCTGTTGTTGATTTCCCCTGCTTTGGAAATACTGGGCTCTTGATTATGGTCTTGTTCAATTCTGTGTGGGAGCAGAAAGGGAAAAGGAGGCTGCCAGCAGGTCTTCCCATGTTCAGAAGGCTCAGACAGCCTGAGGGCCATCTCTTGTCTTCTGTTCTCTGTTCTCTATTTTCTTTTCACATCTTTTTGTCTCATTTTTGTCAGCTTCTGCCAATGGGTTGTCCCTGGACTGTTTAGCAGCGGCTGCTGGAGTAGCTCTATTGGCTTTGTGAGGGAAGGGAAAGCTTCCTTTGCTCCATCGCAGCCTATTCTGTTCCCTTTGCACCCAGTTGAGGGATGGACCTAACCAAGCTGAGCCTGGGGCAGCACAGCTGTGCCATGAGTAAGGCGTGTGTAAAGAAAACCAGAAGTACTCCTTCACACAGTGCATTTTGAAGCATTAAGAGATCCTTTCCTGGTCTCCTGTGTTCAGCTGAGCATCAGCACACCTTCCCCTCCTGTAAACCAGACAGTGGTATTTCTAAACTAACATGGACTATAAAGCTTGCTGGGAGGCCTTTGTGCGTTGTGGAGCTGCAATTTCCCTCTTCTCCCATCTGTAACACTCACAGGAAGGGCTGCTGCAGACGTGGTTTGGTGAGGAGATCCGCGCAATGGCTACACACTTTTGTATTAGACTGCCATCACTGACTGCTGCTCTCTTACAGCAGTGGGAAGGAGTCTTTTTTGCAGAATTAAAGATTCAGTGAATTGAGGTACTTTTGCTGGACGATAGTGTCTTTCTCAGAGAAGCAGAGAAGGGTTGCTTTGTAAAGGGAGGGGGACATCTATTGTATGGAAGTTGCTCTATAGAATACTTGGAAGTTTTTCTTTCAAAGCGTGAATACGATATCTTTCATAGCATCATTTTCTTCTGTATTAGTTTCTAAGGATTTAGCAACTGTATTTAAGGGCTTTACTTTTCTAAACAGGAGAATAGACTATCAGCAAGGAGAACTGGTGTGGTTTCCCTTAGCTGAGGCACAGATTCATCAGACGTTGGAAAATGCCTCTTGGAAATGCCATCACCATCAGTGGTGTCATGTACAATTTCAGTTTGTCCTTTTTAGTAAAGACAGAAGAGCTGTTCATTGGTTCTTGGATTCCACAAGAAGTTGTCTTTTTGTCCGTGACAGCCTGTGTTGTCCGCTGGTGGGGATGACCGCTTGTGTGTCTGTTGCTGGGTGAGATGCACGTCTGTTGCGTTTCCCCTCTCATCTTAATAAAGTTTGTAGCGTGACTGTCCGTGTGGTTTTGACTCAAAGTAACTTCCTGTGAAGCTCTACCAGAGATCCAGTTCTAAAAACACCTGTTTACTGAGAAAGCAGCCTGCCAAAAGACAGCGAGAGGAGGATGCTCGAGAGGCTGCAAGAGAAGGACTCGTGCCAGCTTCTGAGCTGGAGATGGCAACGCTGGGCTGAGGTGCTGGAGAGGCCGTCCAAACATGAATGCCTGTACTTTGAGACCAGTGTTTAATTTATGTCAGAGGTGAATCCTGAAATGTGTTTTACTTTTTTTTTTTGCACATAGGATAATCTGAGACATTGTCCTTTGCAGCTCCTGACGTTTGCTCATTTTCAGCGTGAGTGGAAGTAAAAGAGAATAAAACATCTTGCAGTTCAGTGAGGAGAATAGCAAGGAGAGGGGGACTATTGTTACTTAATTGCTATTGAAGAAATATTTAATAATTAGAGAGTGATTATTTCTGTTGTCTGTACCTCCACTAGGAGCATCTTTATGGTTGCTTTATCTGGTGGATGGCTGGGCAGTGAAGTAACTGACTGCAACACCCATCACCCCGAGGGAGGGAAAGGGATCACATCATCCTGATTTGAAGGGTGATGCAGTGTTGGCTTGTGTTTTCAGAAAGCTTTTTAAATGTCATGGTACTCGTACCAGAATGTTTACCAGCGGCGTATAGTGCACTGCTGAGGTCTAGACTGGAGAAACCTGCACAAGACGCGATTGATATCCTCTTAAGGGTTAAGCCTGTGGCTCATGCAGGTGAAAAAATACCTTAGACAAAAAAAAACACCACAGAAAAAAGGCTTTGAAACGACCAACCTTAACCAGATTAATTTAGTACAAAGCATGTTTGAGGTTCTCGTGGCCTCCAGGAGCTAGTTTGGCTTCATTCGTTTTGCTAAGCACCCTGCTGGTGCTGCGAAATAAGCCTATAAATACAGGGCCGTCAGACCTCATTTGTGTTGAGTTTGACCACGTGTTGTTTTTTTTTTAGGTGGAGCATCACTGCTTCTAACCCCACTCCCAGCAAAGGATAGGTTTCAGCAGCCTCAGTGATAAGCTCCTTTGACGCAGCGTTAATCAAACCTTGGCTCGTGTCTGGCTTGTTTCTGCCGGATTACCCACAGGCCTTGGCCTTTATGTAACTCATGATTAGTATGTTTTTCTTAAATCTGACAGAAGTGCAAAGGCACTTTGTGAAATGTTATTTCTGCTCTAAAAAGTGACTCGGCGCTAGGGTGCTGCAGAGCTCCTGGCCCAACACAGCTCTCGCAGGTCAGGACTCCTGGAGGAGCCAATATCCCTTGTCCTGTGTGTCTCACCACAGTAGCCTCTTGCGTTACTACTGCACGTGGATGCTAAAATCATGGGCACTTCTATCTTACAGCAGCTGACTTCATAGGAAATACGCTTGTTACATGCAATGGAGGGACCCAGCGTGCTTCTTGAGAGAGGTGTGACATGGAAACAACACGGTGGTAATGAAAGTAACCTCCAAAGAGTTTCAAGTTTTAGTAGACACCTGTGACTGCTCAGAAGATGGGCTGTTAGTATAATGGTGGTTTTAGCTGTAGATTGAAGGTGTGATAATCCTGTCCATGAATTTTCTGAGGATAACTTTCTTCATCTTGGTCTGGGAGGGAGGAATGGAGCGTGTCTGTAGGAATGAGCCTCTGAGCAGGACCCAAGGGATGATCTGTGTGTAAGCAGGGTTACTGCTCTGCAGCTTGCTCTGTGTTTTTTAATTAGGAAGAGCAGAATCACGGTTAAATCAGAGGCTACTCATGCCTTCAGCTGAACAAAACCTTTCTGTAGAGCCCACCAGGGCTGAGTTGCTTGGCCCTATCTCTGAAGTACAAAATACTCATGAAGTTGCAAGTGGGAGATTTAGGTTGGATGTTAGGGGGAAGTTCTTTACA
>PPHD01009618.1:1161-20462 GCA_002909625.1 Bambusicola thoracicus | reverse complement strand
AAAAAAAAAAAAAAAAAGTATACATGTAATGATATATAGTATTAAGATATTATCATAAATGTAAATATATGCACACATATGCATATATATAATTTTATATATACAGATATATCATTGATGTGAAAGAAAGCAATGACCTTATAATTTTTGCTGAAATTCTTGTGTTTGTAACTGAAACATTGTCTTTTCAGTGCTGGAAAAACACTGATAAAAAACAACCCAGTAGTCAAAACAAAAAAATCCTCATGAATTGTCCAAGCAGATAGATGTAACGAACAAGCCCCAGAAGTCACAGGCATTTTCTCACTGTAAGCCATTTCTGTGTACCGTTTCACTTCCGATCTGCAATGTTGGTGTTTTCATGGTTTTTCCATAACCAGAGGTGGTTTGTTCTCAGATAATAAAAAGCATTTAATCTTCAATTTATCTTCTTCAGAGACAAATTCAGTTCTTAACCCACCAAAATTTGTTCTACTTTAAATGAAATTGGTGCCATTTGGTACTTTCTCCTCTGCTGAAGTCATTGTCATGCTTAAAACCTGCTATCATTGTTCTTGACCACTTTTCATCTTACCACACTAGACTTTCCTGTACTTGCATGTAACATTTTGATCAGACCATGGCTATTTTATGATTCTGTGATAAAACAGAGCAAAACAAAACAAAACAAAATAAAAACAGTACTATTTCAGCTGTTCTAACCATCCACATAGGATGTTGGTGGGGTGCCTTTTCTCCCTCTGTCTATTACAGATGCAGTTGCCTGGTGTCTGTCACCATGTCCTCCATTTCAAGGGTGGTAGACCTTCTAGTTTGGATATGGTAGTTAATTCTGAGCTAGACTCGAAAGAGGAGCGGGAACATTCTAAAAAGCTGTTTGTGCTTTTGTGGGGATGACTGTGTGAGCTAGAGGATTGCTTGCATAGTGTTTTTTTTAATCAACATGAAATTGGAACTAAATACGTAAGACACAGAAAACAGTTGTTTCCACTGTCTCAGTTTGCAATACATATATGTTAAAATAAAATTATATTTAAGAACCCTATTTTGAGGTTTTGATATTACCATAGCAGGCAAATAAGTAACTATGCTTATTAAAGGTTTTCAGGACCTTACATACGTAACTGCTTCATTCCAATATGTCCATGAGGCTTTCTATGATCTACTGAACTCTTCTAAGAGGGATGCATTATCTTATGATGTTAAGACAATTTATTTACATGTAGCTCTGCTTCTTTTCTTCGTTTTCAACCTTATCTTACATAAAACTGCATTATTTTTGCCATGGTAGTTTCCAAAATATTTTACGAATGGTTTAGTAGTTATTGAATATTTTGAGTTTGTTTAGACTCACAATAATTCTATTATGTAGGGTATAGGGCCATGTGTATGTAGAGGTCTACATTTGTGTATGTGCTGTGAAGTACACAGAACACTGCACATCAAATTTATAAGCTCTGCCTTGACTTCTTTCTGCAACTAAGAATACTATTGAAGCCATCAAGCATGTTATTTTCACAAGGAATGCTGGCTCCTACTCAAAGTGAACGATTAGTGTAAAAAAAAAGGTATGTTTTCTGTAAGCAAATGAGCAAAACAAAGAAAGGAAAACAGTATACACCCTGTCACGGTGTGGCTTCAGCTGCTCAGCTTGACAACTATTAGTTACAAAGTTTGCAAGCTAGTTGTGTTCTCTTCTGTTTGCATTTGAGCAAATGCTCTTCCTTGCTGAATGTCCCAATTACCAGCAGAGGCTCCTTCCAGACCCAACTTTGCCTTTTGTCTGTTTATCGCATCCACTGGCCTACATATTCAGTTAGCTCACCTTGCAAAGTCAAAGATCAATGCTAAAACAAAAGCTATTGAAATGTTTCTAATTCTGAAAGCAATGTTGGCCTCACCGGATCAGAATGGTTAGTTGCCATAGCAACAGCATGTTGGTGGGTGGGGAGAATTAAATATCATTATAATCACTTTTTGAAAAGTATTGAAGAGCAGCTCAGAGCTTTTCCTCTCAGCATAGGGCAAATTGAACGGTTCGTAACATTGTTGCATAAAGACAACCTGAATGCTTTTTTTTTTTTTTTTTTTTTTTTTCTTTTCCTTCTCCCTCCAGGGAACAGCGGATTAGCTGCTTTCCCACCAGTGAGAACCAGGATAACAAACTCCTGTTCAGTGAAAGGTAGTCTAGTGGATAGGAAGGATAAGGAGACTTTGGCTTCAGTTCATGAAACATTTATCAAGCCAGATTCCTGTAAGTAGCATCTTTTATCTGCATATGGAGAGTGCAAGATAATGGAGAATGTTTGAAATCTATTAGCACAATAAATTGATGACAGTTTGCAGTTATACAGTGACAGCTAGGGTTAATATAACATCAGTGGATGCTAATCAGTTAAATATATACATCATCTCAGAAAATTTGTAAGGGGAAGTTTTGCCATCACAAATTTTTTTCTTTGTTTTTAAAGAAAATATAAAAAAAAATTCCCAGATTTTCATATGTAAAGTATATTGTACTGGAAAACAACAACAACAACAAACAATAAAATATTGTGAAGCTTGTAGTTCTACAGTCCTTCTAAATAAGGTAGGAATTAGGGCAAATCCAACATTTTTATTCATACAAACTTTTCATTCATGTGCTAAAGTTTACTTTCCAACAAGCATGCTGAGAAACCTCACATATTTCTTTGATGTATGTCTTGCCATAAAAATGCAAGAAAAATACTGTAGTTTTGCAGACAAAATCCTGTGATTATAATTTCAAACATTCAAATTTAAAATTCTATTTTAATTACATAGTTTGACTGTTGGTCTCCACTTGTGTTTGCACACTTTAGTCCTCTTGACTTTGTATCCACCACTGAATATGGAAAAGGAATTACCAAGTTTTTTTTTTTTTTGTTTTTTTTTTTAATAGATAGATAGATAGATAGATAGATAGATAGATAGATAGATAGATATTTTCTGAGAAAATAAAAAGTCTCTTGCCTTATCTGGAATTGCCATCCAATACTAGATTTTTTAAATTATTTTTCCTCAACCATTCTAAAAGAAAATAATCAGCTAGGGACCACAGTTCATGTCTACTCATGGGGAAAAAAGGTTGAAAAGCAGTATCATGTGATTTGAATAATGATAATCTTTTCTTAATAGCCTCTACAAAGAGTAAGGAACTTTTTAACAGCTGGGACAGCTGTTCTTCTTCCCAGATATTCAAAACCTCTGTATTAGACTTTGAGTAAGTTCTGTGGAACTGCATCTGGTGAATGACTGAGACACATTCCAGTTAAATGTCACTGCTTTTAGGGATCTGATATTTGGGTTTTTATCCCAGATCTTGGCTGAAACATTGTCAGCTTCTTTATTTTGCTCTGAGTATGTCTTATTTTCTGTTTGGAACACTTTTCCAGAGGTACAGAAGAAAAATCCATGTTTCTTGAAAAATCGATTTTAAGCATTCTGATGGATAAAAGTTAAATGCCATGTTGCTTATTACCTCCATGCCCCAGATCTGTACATACAGAGAACTTGGTGTGTCTATGCCCATTAACCATGCAGTGCCTGTTCAAAGGTTCTGATGACCACAGCATGGAGACTTTGCACAGCTCCAATAAATATGTAACTGATATGTCTCAGCTACTTCTGTCCCTGTTGAAAAGGCAGGTACCCATTAAAATTCTCCTCTAAGGAATTGATCGGAGTTCCCACTTCTCCCCTAAAAGACAGCTAATAGTGTTTTTTATATATATTTAAGGTAATGGAGAATTTTCCAGGCTGCAAGTTCAGTTGAGATCTCTTCTTCTGATAATTGCCAGTAATTAACCAAATCAGTGTCTTTTACTTCCTGCTCTAACCACAACAGTCTAGCCAGTGTGGGAAGGGGAGGTGGAAAAGAGACGGAGTGCACAGGCTGAATGAAAATACTGAAAGCTGAAAGTCAGTAAGGGTAAAAACAAAAGCAAAACAAAACAAAACATTAAAAAATCAGACAAACAAACAAACAAACCCTAAGTTTGCTGAGATGGAGAGAGAGCTCCAAAGTGAATATAATTCTGTAAGCTATTTTATTAGAGTTTGAAACAAAGGAAGTATAGATTAATTTCTGTGCTCTCAAAACTATGTTTTTTTCTTTCCCCAAATCTTGTTTCAGATAATTCATGAAAAAATAGCCTTATATTAGGAAGGGAATTTCATGATCATAGACTTTAACGCCTTTGTAATCTGGAAGCCTTGTAAATTAGGTGACAATGCTTAATATCTAATTTTTTTTTTTCTTTTCAAGGATCATGATTTTGTACCCCTAAATGGCTAAAACAGAATATCTAGTAACTGCCTTCACAGCAATGTCATGCTGTAATGCATCTCCTTTCCTGTATCTCCACTGCTTATGCAAAGCTATTTGGTAAGATCATTTCTACAGCTGAAGTAGACTACAATTAGTATGCTATAGATAGAAAAGTGTGTAATATGTACAATATATCTTTTGTCTAATGTACCCCACAGGATTAGTTCCTACTCTGGAAGAATTCTTGAATAAAAGTGTCTGATGGATGTGCCAGCTCTCTCTCATACAATTACTAGAGCTATTGGAAGAAAATTGATAACTCTAAGTTCAGTGCTTTATCTGCAGAGTCTACAGTAAATAATTTATGTGACAAACATTAAGTAATGGCAGTAGAGCAAAATGTAAAGTAACTCATCTTTTATGACTAGAGTCATGCTGTGCATGGAATGGGGGGCTAGGGAAGGTCTTCTGGGGAAGGAGTAAGTAAACANTAGTGCTGTATGTCTGTGACAATTATCTGCCTGCTAAACTGTGTCAAATTAGGTACTGCAGTGAGATGGTTGATATTTGGACATAGCCTGCCCTCTTTCATGGTTTGCATACTCATGGCGTGACAGTGTGTATGGTAATGAAAAATGTGAACAAAATGAGGATGGGCTAGTTCCTCCTGGGTGGGAAGGCAACAGAGTGCTGATAATTGGTAAAAAAAAAAAAAAAAAAAAAAGAGTTTTGCAGGCATACTTATTTTGAACATCTCCTAGCTCTCTGGGAGCCTGACTTTCTTCCAGACTAATTAACAATTGTTGTAATCTGCTGACTTTCCAGTGTGATTTGTATTTCTGCTGTATATCAAGGGTATAAATAAAGGAAATCCTGTACCTATTTCTGTTAATATTACAATTTGAGAAGTTTTAAGCAAAGATAAATAAATACCAACTACTTGTGCTTTTGAGTATTCTATGGTACCACCATAAAATAGATGTAATTGTGCAGTGGGAAGGGACCTACAAAAAACTGAGTCCAACTGCCTGACCACTTCAGAGTTCATCAAAAGTTACAGCATATAATCAAGGATAATGTCCAAATGCCTCTTGAACACTGACAGACATGGTTCACTGACCACCTCTCTAAGAAACTTTTTCCAGTATTTGACCACATTAAATAAGGAGTTTTTTCCTAATGTCCAGCCTGACCTTCCCCATGTACTTTTGTGCAGTTCCCATTCTGCTGTTTGTGATGAGGAGCAGAACCCTGCAGCTTCCTCTGTTTCCCTTCCTTAGGAAGACAATGAGGTCACCTCTCAACCTTCTCCAGACTGGATAACCCCAAGACCCTCAGCATTTTCCAAAGGACTGTCAGCCCTAATACCAGGTTTGCTGCCTTCCTCCTTAACATCCTTTTTATATCAAGAAGCTTGGATCTGCCAAGACTTGAACTGTGCTCTTGATGTCTCTTTCCTTCTAATAGTACACTGTAATAGTAAGAGTTAGTGTCTCGACTTAGGTTATGATAAAGTATCTGGAAATCATATTGTGAACCATGGAGTGGACAGGCGTGTGGGTGAAATGTACTATGGGCTCTTTGAATCAGGCATATATTGATTGTGATTACAGGTTGGGCATGGTTAATTACTCTTATGCCCTCACCGGTGATCTGTTCTCTTTTATTCATCAACATATTGAAATGCAAATCTCGGGGAAAAAAAAGTGCATTATGTAACTGATGAACAAACAAACCAAAGTTTGATAAGTGTTCGGTGAATCTAGGTGTTGAAAAGCATTTGGTTAATTATATGATTATATGAGGTTTGGTGAGTTGCTTGTATATATTATCTTTGAGTTTAAAAATTACATGCAAAGTTGAAGCTTCCACACAACTAATAGTCAATATTAAGAGCACAGAATACTTAAGCTGTGCTAAAACTGAGTTTGGAAAAAGGATGAATAGAGTGAAATGAAATTCAACTTTGAAGCTCTTCACAAATATAGAGATTATTTAGATACTCATTTTCTTTTTCTATTCATGAGTTTGCTGTATCTGGGAAATAGGGATAATATTTTAGTTCCATAGTTAAAATGTACCAGAGGTGCTCAAATAACACAGAAATTGTTAATAAATAAATAAAATAAAATAAAATAAAATAAAATAATTGAAATAAAATAAAATAATCCCTCCATCCAAATAAAAGATCCAAACCTTAAGACAGTTGAAATGAATCAGTGAATGAATAAGCTGTAGGTGATGATACTAAAAGCAAAATTCACAAAAACACATAAATTATTGATTATATGCTGATATTGTTTATGAAATAAAATTACAGAAATTATAGAAATTACAGATATAAGTCAAAATGGTTTCAAGTAAAGTTTTTGTTGTTGTTGTTTGTTTGTTTGTTTAATTTTCAGAGTGCAGTGTATAAACTTGATACAGATGTTTGCAAATACATCTTGTTTTAGAACAGCTTCAGTATTATTTTAGAATGTCCTCTGCTAAAAGCCAAAGAAATATCTGTGTTTTCTAGTTTTATAGAGCAAATGTAATGGAAAATGTAATGGCTCAGCTCTTTCAAAAACATACTGATGACTGCTGCTTAACAAAATAATTAATTTAGTTAAATGTCAGCAATAAATTTCTGTCAGATGAATGGTTTTAAACAAAGTCAGAGAGAATTTAATGTTCACAGGGCAATCAAAACAACATATTGATCGTGACTAAGTTGCTTTCCAGGTAATAATAGGTCTCTAAAAATCTTCAGATATAACATTTTCTGAAATCTGAACCTTCTGTCTGTTCAATTTATTGGTGGAACGTATCTTTTTCATAAATATTAAAATTCAATCAAAAGTATGTGGATTTTTTTTTTCGTTCTATTATTAAAGCAGAACAGTTTAATTTATGAAGAACACCTACAAATAAGGTATAAACTTAATATCTTCATCAAATTTCATGGCTGTCAACAGTACTGATCATAATTTAATAAAAAGTGTCAGTAAAAATGTTGCCACTTAGCGGAGTAGGTCAGAAAATTAGATCATGTTTGGTAGTGTATATTTATGTTAGTCCTTTTTAATATGTTGTTACCAGAGGAAGCAATAAGAATGCAAGTCTTTTATCCATGGTTTCGGAAATGTAGCAGATTTTCTTTAATCTTTTTACTGTTCTTTTTCTTCTTCTAGCCAGTAATATTAATGATAATGAAACAAAGCTTTGTACTGTGATTGATCTCAGCAAATACAAACTGTGCCTTTCAACTACATAAAGTAATTTAAGTTTTCACAGTATCTGAGAGTATTCCCATAATGCTTTACAAATAATCCAGCATGTTCTTTATGCTACTTTGTTACTGAGTGCACCAAAGAACTTAGTTGATCATGAAACCGAAAGCATTTTTGACGTATCATTTCTAAACTTTCATAGTATTTACGAAGTAAATATTAAACTGCACATGAAAATTGTGCAGCTTCACTAATTATGCACTTATTTTGCTTTCCTTTTGTTCAGTGTTATGCTTCAAAAAAGGGTAATACTTATTTAATATATATGGCTTTTCTGACCTTTACTTTTTGATACTGCCATGAAAAGACTACCTTCGGAGAGCAGCGTGGGATGTTTTACCAGAATCTCCCACAGGTATATCCTATGAACTACAAAATCTAGTTTACAAGCCTTTGAAAATGAAAGAGAAATGAAACATCCTGTCTTCCTGCAACTGATTTCTTCCACTACCTTTCCTTCATAGATACGCCTTCTAGACATATAAGGAGCTTGCATCTTTTTACTTCCCCACCTTGCTTCTCCTTCTTATCTCTTTTTCTCTTTCTTCTTATTTATTTATTTTTAACTTAACAGTGTCTTTGCTCCCCTACCGATACCTTTCCCAGAATGCATACACTCTTGATCCTGGACAAGACCAGGGAGGACAAGGAGAAAACAATGTAACATGGAAGTCAGATCTCTTACCCTTGCTTCAAGGTGCTCTGGCTGTCAGCTTTGTGTGCTCTAGTGCCATGAATCTCTCGAACGCTGAGCTCTAGTGTTTTTTGGGTTTTTTGTTTGTTTGTTTTTGTTTGTTTTGTTGTTGTTTTCCACAGGATCATGAAACCTATCATTGCTCGTCGCATATCTTAGAAGTGTTTTCTTACCCTGTAGCAATTTACAACTCAGTGTGGCTTTTGCTGTGGCTTCCATTGAAACTGCTTTCCCTGAAGTAGTGTCCTCTTACACTCTGCTAATGAAAGGTCCGCAAATTCATTTCAGTACTTGACATTGTTGATAATCCCATATTCTGAACTAGCTCCATAGCAATCTTAGTTATCATGCAGTTAGCTTTCTACAAATACAACTCTCAATTTCTGTCTTTCAAATTTTGACTACTTCATGTTCATAAAACTTCTACCTATAAAATAACTATCTTAGATTCGTGATCTTCCATTTTCTACACTTAAGTGTACAGTCTCTGTGTTTCTTTGTCTACACTAAGTAGATTCCCAATATCATTTGAGTATAATACATTGCTTATAGTTTCTGTTACATGTTTTAAGGAGAGGAATAGCAAGTTAAGGATTTATTTGCTGGCATTTAAATTATTGAAGCATAACTTCACAAAGTTTAGTATAATAATGAATCCGTAGATTATGTAAATTAACTATAATAAGACTGTTATTTAGGTTTGTTTTGTTTTGTTTTTACAAACTGAAAGGAAAATAGTGGTTTTAGCATAGCTGTGTTTAAATGATGGTTGCAAACCAAAATGTGTTTTCTACTTATTTTTATTTTTATTTTTAATCTAGATACATAGAATTACTGCAAAAATATATCATTATTGGTAAAATGCTCTTTAGATTAAGCCATATCTGGAAGTAACATTTATGATAGTTCTGAGTTAGTATTTTCAGTGGCTGAATGAACAACTCTTGGCAGTGGTACAAAATCACCAAGGAGGCTGGAGGAATTATAGCTGAACTGATAAAGACTAACAAAATTATTAGTGCATTCTTGCATCTATGATCTTTTCCTGATGTACAGGGATACACTGTCCTTTTCAGTAGAGAATAAAATTCAGTTTTCTACAATAGTAAAGCTAGCGTAGATCTATATTGAATAAATATTTGGCAGATTTTGTCCTCTGATGCATAAGTGGAAGAATGTTGCTCTTTTTCAGAGATGAGCACTGAATGACTTCACAGGAAAATAAAACCTGGAATAAGCCTTTACTTGAGAAATGTAAACTTACTTAGCACATTCTTTCCCCACCTCTTATCCCCTTACAGAAGAGGCAACAAAGTATGTAGCACAATTAATTGTGGTTGAATTTTAATAAAATCTTAACTATAATTTAGAGAAGATTCAGAGCATGTCTATGTTTGACATATGTATATTTGCATTTCAATATTCTTTGACATTGCTTCTAAGTTATTAACTATTCTGTGAGCATAACTGATTAATTAGATGGAATTTTAATGACAAGGTTGAACATATTTTAATACAGAAAAATGAAATAGAACGTATGATTAATAATGAAAATTTTGAAGTATAATCTTTCATTCGAAGCATGGACACACTTGATCTTTGAAATGAGAGAAAAAAAAGATATTCATTTCAGATCTCTAAGCTGCCATAAACAAGCCATGTTTTCTGACATATAATTATTGAACCAAAGAAAAATCTTTTCAGTGAAAGACGCTGAAACCTGTAATTCAGATGAATGCAGGATAAACTGCAACATATTTTTACAAGCACTGCCTACAAAATAATTTGTTATACGTAGGATATTGTGAAAGGTTCTCTGCATCTAAGCAATCCACGAATATTTAGTTGTGATAACTTTGTCATAAAACTGTGCTGATTGCATGACAGAAAGTTTGAATATCATGTACTCCATGAGTATAGACAGTTTGAATATCACATTCTTACCAAATTTTCACGAATTACTGGCTTTAAAATCTTGTCTTGAAATGACCTGAGAATCCCAGAGCTAGGCAACAGGATTGAACTTAAAATCTGAAAAATATAACCAAACTCTAAATTGACCAAGTATATTCTGTTTACCTACGTTTCGTGGTGCTATCTAGTGGTTTCTTAAGCTTGTATCCTCGTGTTCACACAAGCAGCTCCAGGTGGACAGAACAGCCTTACCAGGTGCAACTACATCCTCCTCCATCAAGCTGGGGAGCTGGCAGCAGGAAAGATCTTGTCCCACCAAGTGTCTCTGCGGAGCACAGCAGGCACAGTAGCTTCTGCAGTGTGTTTTTGAGGTTGTCTTCTTATCTAAATGCTCTCCCAGATGTGAAGCAGTCTGGGGTACAATATCATGGATTCTAGTATGGATTCTGGTAGAAAGAGTGTGCTGAAAAACATTACAGGAAATAATGGAGAAGGGAAGGGAAAATGGCAGGCTTGACTTGAGATCCAGTTAAAACAGCAGCTCACTGAAATAGCATGAATACATTCAGTCCAGTTCAAACCTGGGTTCTGAGGCCTCTTGTGTTTTTCTGTGTGGCAGTTTCTTCGATATACTTGAAAATGGAAAGTTTGCAAGAATGTGTTGCACAATTCAAGACTCATTTTTCTTTCCAGTTAACAGTATCTGTTGAAAGTGTACAGTTTTTCAGCATTGTCTTGTGTAAAATAACTGCTCTAGGCTTTTCCTCTCAACTATCTAATAATATTAAAAATACCACACTGATAAGGCTTATATTTAGAAATACACAATACCATTGTAAAAACTTTGTTGTTTTTTTGAACAGCTGTTTTGAGATACGTTAACAAAGACCATTGTTAAGAAAATTTTCATTAGTGTCTTCATTACTCATAAGGATTATTATTTTTTTTTAAGATGCATTTGGTCAGGCTTTATTTATGTAATTTAGCTTAATTTTATATTCTATCTTGTCAGTTTCATTGAACTTCTTTGTAAGCAGAATAAAATTTGATGAAAATTAAGATATTTAGATGTATTCAATTAGTAAATTTATTAGCTGGAACTATAAATTACTCAAAATGTTAATTGGCTCTAAAGAAAATTAATTTTTTATTCAAATATTCAGGTTTCCATGTAAGATAAGTGCAACAAATTGTATGTGATATCATCTTCAAAGCCTCTGGGGGCTGTATACTTCACTTTTTCTCCCCTAGCTTTCAAGGTTGAATAATCTATCCATACTGAAGAACTAACTTATATTCATGAGCACGCTTTCAGGTTCACCTTTATTTTTTAGCAAACTGTGGTTCAGGGCACTTAAAGAATCCTGACTCTCTTTCTCTGTGTGCAGAAGTTCAACTGTGTTGCATATTGTGAGAGTAGGCAGCTCTGCCTACGGTGTTGTTTAGTTGCCTTCCAAAAGGTGGAGGAGGTGGAACAGAAGCAATAGAAGACAGAGAACCCTACTTCCTGCTGACACTTTCCTACAGAAATCAATGAAGTATTTATGTTTCCCTCTTTGTTGATATTGCTCTTGTTCATTTGTTTTTTAATTATTTTAAAAATTCTTCTGTATATATCCCAGTAAAGAATGGAAATATATAAAATGCATTTCAGAGGCTTATTATTCAAAAACATGAAAAAGTAAAGAAAGGGGACACATGGGAATACTAATATTTTTATATGAACATACCATTCAAAATGTTCATATGCTTCTGAGATTTAAATTTACTTATCTGACATACTTATGAATTGTTTTTCTTTTATTACATCCTAAGGAGCAGCACAAGAATGTATATTTTCTTATTTTCTTCTCATTTCTTCTATATAATACTAACATTAAGGCCAGTTAAGGTTTGTTTTTTTGTTTTTTTGTTTTTTTTTTTTAAATTTAATATATTCCTCACAAGTGCAGGAGAACATATAAATGACACATACTGGGCTGATTTGAGTATTTTCCTGTATTAGCATAAACATTCCTTTTGAAAACACACGCATAAAAATCACAGCAGGATTGTGAATTTGGCATTACCATGCCCTAAAAGATTTATAGTTATATAATCATGCTAGGAAATGAGACCATTATTCCAAGAAATAGAATTTTGCCATATAAAGACAATTTGATTGGGGTATTTTTAAGCTATACAAAGGTTTGGCAGTGGAGAAACTCTGCACGACTAGGTTCTGCATCTCAATACTGTGTCATAAAAAAGGAATATATGTACAACTATTTAATACTGCAGATGTTACCATTGTAAAAGAGGAATATTATCTTAGTAATTACCCCTTCATTCTCTTTCCACCCGTTATGCTTTAGCAGAATGCTTTTCTGCTATATTAGTGTTTGTTCTTCCCTTGGTTAATTCAAATTGTATCAAGTAAACGAGCTTCCACGTTTGTCCTAGGGAGATAATTCTCCTGTATAACAGATATCAGTGTTTGGATATTGAATTTTCTCATAGTATCCCTATTTCTAATTTTAAATTGCAGACCTTCTGTTTTTGCAGACAAATGTTATTCCCATAGCTCATATTTAGATCTTCTCAAATCTATATGATGCATCTCTACCATGGAAAACTTCTTGTTTTTAAGGGCATTTATTCTTGTTTGCTTAGTTGCTTGATTTTTTGTTTGTTTGTGTGATTGTTGTTGTTCTTGTTTTGTCTTGTTTTTACTTTTCTTTTGTAAAATATCCTGAAGGTCACACAATGGCTGGTTACCTATATAATCTAAGCAATATCACAAGAAGATTTAACCTTCAACTTTGTTGATACCATAAACAGTTCTCCTTTCTATTTCCCTTTTCCCTCCAGAAGTTCTAATTTCAGAGCTGGCTGATACATGAGCTGGAAAGAAACACAGCTTGACTTCCTGCTTCCATGCTGTTTTTGAGGTACTACTAAGAACTGAAAACAATATTTTTAACAAGAAACTGAGCAAATATGATCTTGATGTCACTGACAGTTAATTCATTTGAAACCCGAATTTCTGCTAGGCTAAGACTTTAGTCTCCATTAGTGACCACAACGTGCATGTAAATTCACCTCTTAGAAATAGTACCTGAAATTATGTTGTGAATACTAAATTAGACTGAAAAATAAACTCAAGTTTTGAAATTATATATCTTTTGAATACGAGTGACATAGTAAATTAGAGAGTTTGTGGCTGAAACAGGTTTGAAAGCCATCATTGCTAATACAGTGATTAAAAATAAAAAATAAAACTAAAAATCTACCCATGTAACTTTTTCCAGTTCTTTGATTCTTCCCACTACAGTAACTAATAGCATAATGCAGACTTCTGTTTAACCAATTCTTCTTGTTGTTGTTCACTGACCACATCTCTGTCTGGCCCTTTCTCTGTCTGGCCACAGTCTGTGATGTTTATGTTATTTAAAATATGCTCAGAATTTTTTATTCTAATTTTTACTCCAAAATTTCCATTCCCATTTGTCTGTTTAAACATGTAACCTATTTCATTTTATCATTCTGAAGTTTGTATATCTTCCTTTCATGCTATTTTTTCCCCCAAATTCTAATTTGACCTATGGTCTACATTAATCAGTCAAGAACCTGTGTGTAAACATTATCCTTTTGTCTTGCTCTCTGTAGAAGAGTCCATTTATTGTAAGAAAGTAAAACAAACAAACAAATAAACAAATTTTCAATTGTTTCATTCTTAAGTAATTAGTTTCCACAAGGATAGCCTCTAATGAGCATATGCACCTTTTCAGGAAATTGTAACAGCATTACATTAATCATTTGTGAATGAAACGGTAGCATCCTGAAGTTCAGTATGTTACCAGTGTCATTTAACCTCCATATTTTTTTTTTCAAATTAACTATCATGAGTATTCAAGAACAGATATTCAAAAAACTTACTTTAAAAGCCTGTTCAACTTGATCTCATAGATTCTTCAGAAAATCAGCATAGATCATAATTAAATAGAAGATATTCAAGGTGCAAATGAAATGAAAAGAGATTAAAAGCTGTATGGAAGGTGCATATTAATGGCTATTGAGTGATGGTCCAGAACAGGGCAGAATGGGTATTGAATCAATACTAGTTTCCCAATATCAGAATCTACCTGAAAGAGGTGAACTACTGAAAGAATTTTTCTACGTCAAGAGGAAGAGGGAAAAAAGTCAGTTTTCTTAGTCTGCTCTAATAGTAGTGAAAAAGAATGGCAAGAACAATTTTTTCTTAAACTTAGTAAGAAATGAGAGTGTTGTCCACAACTGTTGATATGCAGTGTACACACTCAAAAGAGTTATGCAGTATCTAATGCTATAAACAGTGCATATTCCTTATCAAAGGAACTTTGTACAGATTCAGCATAAGACCATGCACTTTCAGCATATGTTGTAAGGATGGGTATGATGCTATGGGACAGATGGCTAAATATTCTGTCCAAGTCCCAGATAATTTGCTCTGGAGAGATTGAAAATAAAATCTGGAGCAGCTAAGTATAATGTGATAATCACTTAGCCATGCTCCTCTCAAAGCTGGAAACCACTGAAGCTCTATCACTGAACTGTCATTTTTACATGGGTATTCACCCATGTCTGCAGTGTCCTCAATGACTGAGTTGTTTAGAACAATACTGTCACTAAATAGAACTGTAGCGATCCATAAAATCATTTAAACATAATTCCATGATGATATAGCAACCTGAGACATTTGAATGCAACAGTACTCCACATCTGATCTTTGCTGGAAAGGAAGGCTTGGATCAATATGGAACTGTATAAAAAATGTAACTGACTTCAGAAGAATGAAGGTTATATACTTGCTTTTGATTTTTGTCATCCAGGGTTACACCATCTTTTCAGGGGCCTTTTTCATCTTTTGCATCCCTTTCCTCCAGAGTTTCCATCTTTGGCAAGGTAGTCACAATATGGTAGGCTGCTTCCACTGGCTTCAAAAATGTTATGCAGTATGCTTTAACAAACTGCACATTTTACAAGACCCTCAAATTAAACTGATATTTAATTACATAGGAAAATATATTCTGAATATGTACATATTACACATATAATAATTACACATATATTACACATATAACACACATACACATACTACTCATCTTTGTTTCAAACTAGTTCAAAATTCTACACTGAAAAGAGATTATATCATTTAATTATAGAATCAGAGAATCACAGAATGGCCTGGGTTGAAAAGGACCACGATCACCTAGTTTCAACCCCCCTGCTATGCAAAGGGTTGCCAACCACTAGACTAGGCTGCTCAGAGCCAAATTCAGCCTGGCCTTGAATGCCTCCAGTGACGGGGCATCCACAACTTCCTTGGGAAACCTGTTTCAGTGTTTCACCACCCTCTGCGTGAAAAAATTCCTCCTAATATCTAACCTAAACCTCCCCTGTCTCAGTTTAAAACTATTCCCCCTTGTCCTATGGCTATCCAGCCTTGTATACAGCCATTCCCCTTCCCGCTTATATGCTCCCTTCAAGTACTGGAAGACTGCAATGAGTTCTCCCCAGAGCCTTCTCTTCTCCAAGCTAAACAAGCCCAGTTCAGTCAACCTTTCATCATAGGAGAGGTGCTCCAGCCCACTAAGCATCTCTGGACCTGTTCCTAGAGCTCCACGTCCTTCCTGTACTTGGGGGCCCAGGCCTGGACAGAGTACTCCAGATGGGACCTCACAGGTGCTGAGTAGATGGAGACAATCAGCTCCCTCTCCCTGCTGTCCACCCCTTTTTTAATGCATCTCAGACTAATGTGTAAACTTTGTCAGATTACAATACTTGTTCCTGCATCTGTTAGTATTAATAATGTAAATTTATTTTTATTTCTTTTTTTTTAAGGAATTTTCATAAAATCAAGTCAAAGGCCACAGTTACGAGATTTTTGTTTCCTCTTATACATTATAGTGTGTGATTTGTCATGGTACTTTGCAACTATTTTGGTGATGTGAAGATTAGAAGCAAGTCAATGACCTGCAGTGGGTGAAATTTGGCCCATACTGGTAGTGCTGCTCAAAACTTGGCTGTAAAACAGTACAGGTCTGGCCATGTATCAGTGACAATAAATATTCTGGCACTGTCAGACAGGATGGCTGAAGGCTCTCAGCCATGGCACAGCTGAAATCATACTGCCATTACTTTGGAAAAGATCAAGCTTCTCCCTTGGTCAGTAAGTTGCAGATGGCAGCATATGTGTTATCAGGTGGGGAAGCTGTTTACTACCTTTGGCTCTCAGTCTACATCCCTTGGATGGTGTCATGCTGCCTGGTGTCCATTCTGTATCCTAATTTGAGCATTAGCTGGAACAGAGCCCTGCGCTTCCACAAGGGATGTGGTTGCAGAGCCTCTTCATGCCTTGTTTTCTCTCTGCATTGCTGCTGAGTGCTGGTCAAGCTTGTTCCTAAAAATTTGTCATTAAATTACAAATCTGACACTGCTGTGGGAAAAGCAATTTTTATCAGCAATCGAAAGATAACGTCTCATCAAGAAATAAAATGGAAAAGCACGGAAGGAATCCTTTGTAATAAAATATAATTAACTCTCAAAAAGTGAAAGCCAGCTGGTGTTCAGTACTGGAACCTGGTATTCTTCCCCTATGTGCCCCTTCTGTCCCTCTGTCATCTGTTTTAGATTAAAGATTAACTTGTGGGTTAAAGCTGCTTCTTTGTGAAATCTGACCAGGTCACTGCAGTTTTTTAGAGAACAACTTATTCTGTATTTCTTCATGTCTCCTTTCTACCGGGTACCTGGAAGTGGGAGGTTTCTTTCTCCTTCCTTCAAGAAGCAAGCCCTTGAAAGCACATCACTTTCTCTTGCAGCTGAGATCTCCCTCAAAAACTCAGAAAAGCACAACCTTAATTTGGGAAGGATATTTAACTTCTGGGGTCCCACAGAAGGTCATCTTCATTTAACATGTTTAAAGACTGTGTGGCTGTAAAAACTCTTTTAAAAGCAGCATTTCTCATCAGTTTACGCAGTGAGGATACAGAAATTATAGCCTCCTAAGTAGTAAGCTGTTCTTCTCAAGGTAGTGTGGCATGTGAAGAACACGCTTCTGCTCCCACTACCGTCCTGCTGGGTGTCCTCAGGGAAACTGTTGCGCAAATGAGTGCTTTTCCTACCCGTAAAATGGTGATAATGATACTGACCTTCTTTGTAAAAAGCTTTAAAAACTAGGGATGAAAAGCATTATATAAGAACTAAGTATTATTATTGTTGCTCCTAGCAACAAGCAGTCTGCTTCCTGACAGCTGCAAGAGCAATTCTCAAGTGCCAAAAACCCCAACCCTAATTTCCCTCTCCCCATTTCCACTTCTGAAGCTTCAGCTTTCACCTCTTCTTCCAGTAGTAAGTGCCAGATATATACTTACGTGGTGCAGTATCTGAGAGTGGAGTGCAGTGTCCTGCTGCTGTGGGAGAGGAAAGCTCTAAGGCTCCTGACCTATATTTTAAAAATAAGATAGTTTTTGGATGTGCTGCTCCAAAGATATTCTTTCACTACATTTACAGAAAATAAAACTGCTCTAATGTGGTCTAAATGCCTACCAGTAATTTGAAAGGTAAATTGAAAGACAAAACTATAAGTAGAGAACAGTGTTACTATCATTTTACTCCCACCAAAGTAAGTAAGTAAGTAAATAAATAAATAAAATTTAAAAAAATCTGCTTGTGCAGCTTTTTTTATCTACTTTTTTTCTACTATCTACAAATCTACTTTGTACAGCTTGTCATTCCCCTGTGAGAAGTGATGGGAAAAAAGTTTGGCACGCTCACTCTAAAAGCAAATGTTTTTTGAAATTATGGAGTTTATTCTAAGCTTGATGAAGGTGTATTAATGTGTGTTATGACAGAAACTGTGTCAAATTCCATGGTAAAATGAACAAAATAGGGAATATGCTCATACTTTAAGTCATGGGACTGTTATGAAAATATATTTCTTGCTGTAACAGTGCACAAGGAAGAGGGAAAAAAACACTGAAGTTATGACAGGACTTCCTGAGCTTTTACCTGTGATCTGAAATTTGTTAAAAAGTATTCTAATGAATTTTACTGCAGTGGGTGAACATGTTGCAGGGTTTGCTTTGCTTGGGTGGGAATGGCAGGGGGAAGATAATAAAAGCAGAAAAGTGAATATTCCTGAATCTCTTCTGTTAGAGTGCCCTGTGACAGCCAGTGGGCTGATTCCATATTTCCTTCCCCTGCAGAAATAACATGATTTTTTTGGAAGGCAAGAGCAATGATATCCACAACCCTCTTTTCTGCATTTTTATTCAAGTGAGATCTTAACAAATATTCAAAATCCCAAATTTAAAGTAACTCTTTCAGTAGAGTTCAGACCAAAACCCTTCTAGTTTGAATTAAGATTCATAAACTGAAATGAACTAAAGAGTAAAACATACCCTCTGCTGTAAAATCAGATTATTTTATGCATTTTGGTGTGAAAACAGTTGGATTTGTCTTGTGGTCTGACATGATTTTATTCTCTTTAATGAATGCCACTGAGTGAAAGTGACATTTAAAATGTCGATTGGCTAACTGTACAGGTAATTAGTTTATATACAGATATGTGCATATATATATATATGCACATTAACATGCACACACACACACACATGCACACACCTGGATCAATCTGAAAGTAATACCTTCTCTTTATTTACATGGAAACTACAAAGATAGGAAGAGTACAATAACACAATTTGGTAGAACAAATTCTCATCTACAAAACATTATTTTTCAACATGGTCACCACCATTGGCTATGCAATTTGACCAGTGATGAAGAAGAGCTTTTATGTCACACTTGTAAAAATCTGCGTGGCTATCCAGACGTGTCTTGTCCTTCATGTAGCTCTTGCTTCTGCTGAAACACATCACTCACCACCTCACTATTCTCATATCCAATGTTTCATCTCCATAGATGTTCAGCAAGTGTTGATGAATGTCAGTGGATGCCATCTTTTCCTCATGGAGGAGTCCAGTGACACACTTTTGCTTCACGTGCACTCCTACGTCAGACACCATTCTGTCAGACTGCGCCTCTGCTGTCATCTGTTGCATGTCAACAAAATGTAACAGAATATTGGTGGGAAAGGCGAACCTCTACT
>PPHD01009617.1:8367-20465 GCA_002909625.1 Bambusicola thoracicus | reverse complement strand
AGGTGCCTCTCAGCAAAGTGCATGGCTTGGTCGTGATTGCCCAGAGCAGTATATGCATTCCCTAAACTCCAGCATGCTCTTCCTTCACCAATTCTGCAAAAGATAAAACATCTTCAGGGATAGGTTTCACATACTCTCTGAACGCCAGGGGTCAGGTTTTCATAATATTACCAGAATAATATTACTGTGCCAAGGAAAATTCAGACCATCTCCAAGAACTATTCCAACGCCACCATGTTAAGTACTGTACTTAAAGAACTGTGATCTGGTATAAGCACAAATGTGAACAAATCTCATCAGAACTTAAATTTTAACATTTACAGCAACCATTGAAGTCACTCCTTATAGTTTTGCAAGCATGAAACATTGCATAACCCCCTTTCTGTTCCTCAGATTGTGTGGCTTATTATTCTTCACATATTCTGCTTATTTTGTGCATTTAAAAGCTGTTAAAAAAAAACAACAACCAACAAACACCACTGCCACGACAAAAACAATTAATTCTACCTCCTCTCCCCCCTCCCAACAAAGCCTTTACAAATGATTTTCCAAGAGCCATTATTCACTACTCGATTATCCTCCCTTCATCATCCCTTCTTATTTTCTTCATTTGTGGAGAAACAGAAGGAAAACGCCTGTGAAGATACCCAAACTACTACAAACAAATCATGGAAAATACGTTCTTCCGTTCATTTTCAAAGGCAATACCAAGAAAAGATCTAGAGACAGTCATTTATCAGTGACAGTCATTCATCACTTATCCTCTCATCAGATTCATTATCTGCAATACTTTCAAGAGCTTTTTTCCACCATTTCAAAACAAGCTCAGTACTACAAGCAATTCACATTCAAATGTCATACTCGGAACAATGTCAGCTAAGTTTGAAGTAACAGGAATTGCTTTAAGCGTCATACACATTAAACAATCTCTTAGGACTTACTTATCGTTTAATTCCTGAGCAATCACAAGGTGTTTCAAATGATAATCAATTGCTTTCTCATAGTCTTGAAGCAGAGTGTATGTGTTTCCAAGGCTGTAGCAGGCCTGTGCTTCCACAGCCCTATCTTTAAGCTGCCGAGCCAGCTGTAATGTCCTCCTGAAAGAAAGGGATAGTCACCTCACAAATCACTACTTACACAAGTAAAAATCCATTACATAAACTAAATAGATTAGGACACCGGCCTTTAGGACACCAGACTGAAAATCAGACGCTAATAAATTGCCTTGCAAAATCTTTTGAGATGTTAGGCATTTTCCACTCCCATTCATTGCAGTCCATTTCCATTTACTACACTGTGGAGCGGACAGAGCCTTCAGACTGCATGCTCCAGTGTTAATGTATTGCTTCATCAATAATTTACAGATGATTTGCTGGTGTTATGTACTTGAAAGAGTTTATTATCAGCATTAGAATAATTACTGTGTGTTCTCCGTCAACTTGAGCAAGACAGACCTATAACCACCAAGCCGCTGCATCTCTGCTAGTTACGAATTACAACAGAATCTACTCAATACTGAGGCACTATATTTTCCAATTTTCAGAGTAAGCCCTGAAGTCCAAGTAAGATGCCAACACCTATACTGCATCTTTGCAGATCTTATATTTCTCTGAGTTATAGCAGCAGCATGCCTGCTTACACGTCTAGAGATAAAGAAGAAAAGTGTTAATTACAAATACAAACTAAGTATGCAAAACCGTGTTGATACGCACTGCTGACTTCAGTTGGTGAGTATACCTGAGACAGCTACTCGTCTCAGCTGTGTTAAGAAGTCACTTTGATGGATCACTCCAGAACTCACTAAGACCTAAGACAATAACGCCTGGGTGTAGAATAAAGTGAATAAATGTGTATCAACAGCGAGACATCCACAGTGCTGAGAAGTATCTACTTACACGTAACAAAAAAGATTAACGTTATCTTAGAAAACCTGAGCAAGTAGGGAAAAACGTTGAGTATTTCAGCCCTTTTCTAAGTGTATTTTGAAGAGACGGCTCAGGTACCGGCACAACAGAAACTAACTCTATGAGAAGAAGCATAAATGTAAGCAGTCAACTAACTTGTAGTATTCAGAAGCAGTTTCAAATTCACCCAGGAATATGTAGGCATTTCCCAGATTGCTGTATGCTCTTCTTTCTGCTGATCTATCACCAAATTCTTTTGCAATTAGGAGACGCTTAAAAACACGAAATAAGCATATTAATCACATTTTGTACTTCATAACATACATTTGCGCACAAAACTGAACACCCATAGACTTTCCAACCCTATCTGTTCTTTGCCCAACACTGCTTGAAAAGAACAGCTGGACTTGATGTTAGGCCTTAAGTTCTAAAGCTTGCATTAAAAAGCTCATGAGAGTATGCAACAAAACACACGTATACGAGGTCTGGAGCAACTGGTGATATTTCACATTGCCGTACCTGTTCATGGGCTAAAACTGCACTCCTGAAGTTGCCCAGAAGGTAGTGTGTGTTTCCCAGATTTCCAAAGGCACGTCCTTGTGCTGCTCTGTCACCCAGCTCTGTGACTATCGTCAGGTTTTCCCTGTTGTGAAGAAGTGAGAAAAGAAAGACTAGTGCCTTTGAAGTTATTTTTTCTCACAGTCACGTAAACAGATCTTCTTCCTATTTAGATAAAGGGAAAAGCAGAGTATTCTGCTATGGCCTACTTCAAAGGCCTTGATGCAACCACAGTTCCTCCACAGAGTAGTGAACGCTTTCAGTGAGATACTAACCTGCGTTCTTGTTCATGCTGGCCTGCTTGTCTCTAAGAAAAAAGCTATATTACATGCAAGTACCCAAAATTCAGTTGTCTCAGTCTTGTTCTAAGAGTAATGCTGAATTCTAATGTACGGGAAGGACTTACCTGGTAATAAGAGGTACACTGCAACTGAGAGCTAAACAAAAAATGATGTACTCTCCAGTTTAAAAGGAAGAAACTCACAGCTCATGACTCCACAAATCTCAGTAATTAAACAAACCAGATGAACGTATCTTCTCAATCACCAGTATTGAGAGCTACTACTTACTCATAGTAATTTGCAGCTTTTTGCAAAGCATTTTTCACATCCTCTGGAAGCTCCCCTGGATCATGTGTCCCAGCACAAGCCACATTTTTCCCTTTAGAGTGATAAACATTTCCCAGATTATACAGTGCTCTAGCTTCTCCAACCTAAAACAACAGCAAAGCAAGGCATTAAAACTTTCTGCTTCCAACTCCTGTGTCGCAACCACCTTTAGTGCAACCCACAGAAAGGAGTTTGTTCACTACTTGCCAATGCACACTGCCCTTTCTGAGTATGCTCTCATTGTCTACCCACATCTCGCCCACTTGCGCTCCTCAATTCAACTGTATCGCATTTATTTCCTTTTGAGCTATATAAGATACATAGTAATTATTGAGGCCAGTTATTAAAAGAATTTTTTTTAAGTCTCCTAGGTGCAAACAGACACCTTAAAACTGACAGATTCTTATTTTCTATTAGAAATACTGGAATATTCAGAATTTAATTTCCTCTGAAAGATGGCACACTCATTACCAAACAACAGGGTTCACTAATAAGTATTCTTAGGAGTTCATTCTGGATTCCTAACATCACTCACCTTATCATTCAGCTCTCTGGAAATATCCAGATGTCTCTGACAACAAACAATAGCTTCTTCAAAGTTTCCGAGTACCTTCAAGGTGTTGCCCAGATTTCCACTAGCTTTAGCTTCTCCCACCAGATCTCCAATTGTCCTAAAATTGCAGAAGTGAAGTAATTCAAAACCAAGCCAACAATCAGTATGTGGTAGACAGAAGAATATATAGAAAGAAAATGTAAGCATACATATATGTTCCATCCATTTATATCTAAAAGGCATTCACATAAATATGGTTCAGTGTATTGTTGCAGAAACGTTTAATTTCGTTTCTTAATGATTATACAAAGAGGCAGTCCCAGGATGACAGCAAGTTTTAACTATTTCTTAGTCTTCCTTGACTATCATCCTTTTATTATATAGTACACATACTGGTCTCCCAGAAAGCTCAGAAGAAATACTACACTTCCAGGTTCTGAATGAGACTGAGGCAAAAGATCACCACTGAGCCGCTCTGCCTCTGATACCTGGGGAATAACACAAGAAAGCAGCAGGCTCCCACAAGGATGCTTACTGAATGCAGGCACCTTCTTGGTAACCACACTTAAGCAAGTAAAGGGGGTGGGAAAAATAGATTTCTGCTCATATTGTGGTTAAGTTCTACATTAGCATGTGTGTCTTTTATTGGATCTATAATAAATAATTAAAAATGAGATCATAAATAGTGTATGAAATACACAGCTGTACAGCTCAGTGTATTGTATTGTGAGTTTTACACACTTAAACATGAACATCTTTTAAACAAGAGAGCTAGAAAGATTTGAGTTTTAGGAACAGAGAAGGGTAAAGAAAGGTTGGATTTAAAGAAGCTTCTTAATTATCCACAAACCTGGTAAGGCCTCAGTTAGTACTAGGATTACGGTGCTAGGCTGAGCATTAGCTCCCAGGTTAAAGGGCAATCAAGTTACCTACCAGGCCCCCGGCCCTCTCCTGTCACCACATCCATGCATTATCTAGTATTAGCTGCAGGTTTTGGTAGGCAGACCAACAGCCAGCTGCTCACCTCTACAAGAATAGGATGAAATGGACAACAGGGTTAAAGACACAAGATTACCTTGCAAGAGTTAAATCGTGGTGATGGTATTCCAAGGCCTTTGCATATTCATGCAAGTAGAAATAGGCATTGCCTAGCTGGCTGTAAATAGCACTAAGTGTTTTCAAGTCTTCAGTTCCAACCTGAACAGCTGCTTCAAAGAAAGACACACCAGCTCGGCAATCTCCTGCTTTACAGAGGCGCTCACCTTCCAAAGCCAGCTCCAGGCAAGAAGCCTCCATCCTGCACAGGTTAAGTAAAAAGAGATGCCAGTCACTGTGTATGCAGTACTTTGTCCAATAATCCTGAGTTCTGAAAAAGTGCATTTTACTCAGAGGGTGATCTCCATCTGTTTAGGACAGGAAGTCAGCAGTACAAACAACAACCATGATACTGTACCATTACAGAAGCCAAGGCTGAAACACAACTTGGCAATTGAGTAATGATAGGCAAACATAGCAGTGGCACAAAAAGCTTCAACTATTTGTATTTTTATGTCTTGAGGAGGAAATCCAAACACTGCTTTGTCCACATACAGCATCTGTAGGATCCTAAAACGCTGAGTATTCACCATCTAGATAATCTCAGTACCATGAACTAAGACTCAAGTGACTACTAACAAATACTGATTTTGACAAATGTAGTCATATAATCTTAGCTTTTTACGGATGCAGAGTAATCAAAGAATTGAACACTGTAATGGTGAAACATGGGTTCAAAGGGATGTGGTAGTATTTACAGCAGGCTAACAGCAATTGCTTTCTCCCTTCCAACTCTCCATCCCCAGAAAAGTCATTTTTACTTCCAGGAAGCTAATGTAGTTACCTACAAAATGTATTACTAATAACAAACACCTTAAAAGTCCAAATGCTCTTGTGCATCAAAGGCCATGACTACTTCTCCTATAGGTCTTTCCTATGTAATTCACTACTACTTTGTACTTTATTTCCTATAGCGTCACTGTTATGAAAATTCTCAGTGTAAGGAAAAAAAACACTTAATTAACACAGTGTATGTCAATTCCTGTTACTTTAGTGAAAAGCTCCAAGTCCAGAAGACACTGGAATACATTGGATTATTATGAGCAAATAACTACGTAATGATGCAGGTATACAATGCTGCAAGCAGTAAAGAAGATAGCAGTGAATCTGTGGATTGCATTTTGAACAAAAAATAAAGGAGCTTTGAGAGAGAACAGTGGCTGCCAAGAAATATTCCTATGCACTTCAACTATTGTGAAGTCAGGCGTACAACAGGTAAAAAGCTAAAATTTCATCAAGTGTTACCAACCACATATGAAAACCTCCTACTTAGCAATTCTGATATGAGGGGGTTAGGGAGGAAGACAGCTTTAGGGTCAGCTTACAAAAATGCCACTATTCTACTGCTAGATTTTTTTGAGAGGAAAATAAGTAAGAGACATTCTGTAATAGTTCCAAAAGTCTGCGCTAATACGCCAAAACATGTTGGACATAACTTTGCCAATTTGTGTATTAAGTTTTTCTCCTACATGGACTGTGCTTTGGCTGTTTGGCACTGTGGTCCACAACAGAACATTTTGCATAAGTTAATATATCTCTGTTATCAAATAATATCAAATAATAATATCAACCTGGTTGTAAGAATAAATATTCTGGAAACCTAGTTCACAACATACGCCTACTTTTCCTTCATATGCAACATCAGTAACAATTACAAATGTTTGCTTTTCCAGCAGCTGTTTTAGCAGCAGTACTACAAGACAGCTGTTTCTACACGACACAGCAACAAAATACTCAGTGTACCTGCCATTCTTACATTTATTCTTGCAAATCAGAAAAGAAAAGGTTTTATACAACATTCTACAGAAAGCCGAGTAAGAAGAAAGCATTTGTGACAAACCTACTGACTTTCCAAGAGAAACAGAAGGATCTGCATCGTAAGTAAAATAAGCTTCTAACGCAAAACAGTACCATACCTGCTGCTCTTTGACATTCCACAACTTAAGCACAGTGAGATGACTGACATATTTAGCTTTTGCAGTTAAAAATACCGTCTGCTCGGTAGTCAGTAATGATGCAAATAGCAAATGGTAACTGAAGCGTGAAGTTCTTCCCAGGCACAGCTTCTCAGGTTGGAAATCCATAACACATGTGATGACGGTAAGTTTGGAAGCTTCTCAGAGAATCTGAAGCGCTCCTATTGCTAGAGCACACGGCTTGTTTTTTATTACATTGTGCAGGTGTTGGATGTAAGACAGAAAAAGGCAGAAATGATTAAGCACAGCATGTTACACCATCAGCAACTGAAGGTTTAAGATTTTAAAACACATCATTGGGTAATCTTAATCCTATCCAAAGAGGTTCTCTCCGGGCACCTCATGTTAACTGACACGCCTAATTAAAGTGATGGCTAGAAAATATGGTGCTGCTCAGTGCGAAGCTTTAGGACATTATACAACCGTGTTCATTTCCTCTCATTTTTAGCTTGAAAGGATTGCAGTAGAGCTGTCAGTAAAATGCCTATATGGCAAAAAAAGTCAACATGCTACACCAGACTCCAGGTGTATATATTCACTTAGACCACTAAAAAAGCATGTTTTCATTTGCCATTTGAGAACGCTGTGGACCAGGAATTTTTCTGACATTGTCTGCACTCAAGTAATTGCCCATTATTCCAAAGACTGCCAGATGCCAAGGCAGCATTAACATTTTGTCAAGGAACTTGAAACAATGTTATGACTTGGCAATCCTGATTTAGAACCACTTACACATACCAAAGATGTGGTTTGTTTTCGGTTTTGGTGTTGTGTTTTCTTCTCCATACAAAAAGCTAAAGCTGATGAGTATCAGCTATTTCAATTCAACCAGAATTACAGGAGGTGAATGAGAATGAGAATTAAAAATCGTTTGGGTAAAAAAGAAGTCAACCTTTAATACGACTTGAGCACACCTCCAGAAAGGTTGCTTCAACAGCTGGTTGGAACCCATACAACAAACTGAAGCTACATGGATGCATACTTACTGGCCTTCCACATTTTTCAAGTCTGAATACACTACAAAAAAATAAGAACAGATGAAGAAAAAAAAAAAAAAAAAAAGATTTACTACAGTTGCTTTTATTCACACTTCTGAAAAGCTATGGAATCGTTACGTTATTTCACCACGTTGGAGCAAAAGGGTTTCTAAGTTTATCCATAAAGAACAAAAATGGACCCAGAAAATGTGTGTATATGAATATATATTTTTTTACAGACTTTGGAAGACTGCTCTGGAAAATCACACATTTTTAGAAGACGTATATAACTGTTCTACTGTCAAAAACCCACCACCTCGTGTTCTCAGATTGCTCTACCTGCTGATGGTTAAACAGCATGCCAGCAGACCAGACAGAGCCAGGTTATCAATGTTTTAGGAAGTCATTAAATAGTTAGAAGAAGAATATGAAATTACTTTCTCTGTTCCAAGGGCTGAATCAAATTGCTTATTTATTCAACACAGAATGGCTAAACAAAAGATCCACTGAATTCACAGAGACAAGAAAATAAGGCCCGTTCATCTGGGTACTCCTAATGAAACGCTGTTCCTGATAAACAGGAGAGCTTTCTTCCAGACATGACTGTGGAAATACTCCATTAATTCTGCTTACAGTTGCCCCCACCTGCTCTCTGAAAGGCTGGCATCTCCTGAATAATTCCTCATTTGTAAAACTACCTCATTCTTATCTCTGCCTCCAAGCTCTTCATCTTCCCTGGCTCCTTATGCTTTGTTTTGGTTTGGTTTTTGATCTTCTCTGACCGTCATATTCTCTTCTGAAACCTGACCCTTATAAGAATACAACCTCTAAGCACACCCCTCAGTCCAGGCCTCCCCACTTTTCTCCCCTTTGGACTCTTCCACCCTTTATCTGTTTGCATCTTAAAATAAAGAATGGAAAACTGGTAAGAAATAAGGCAAGAAGAAGAAAACAAGTTCACACTGATTCTATTCGTCTTTTAACGCTGCTCATTTAGTTTTACTCCATTCAATTCCTACTTAGAGGATTTCTGAAAACTTCTGCTGTTTGGTGGGGTGCTGCCTTCTAACTGTGCTGTGAAACACATCGATCCATGCACGGACACAAAACCAAGAACACCTATTACATCTCTTAAATTCAGGGAGAAACAAATCACTAATGCCACAGAGTCCTATACTGCAGATGGCAGACTGCTCCTCAGTCCTGCCTTATTCCCGGTTTCCACGCATCATGTAGAAGCGCATCACATGGACCAGTCCAAACAACTTAACTACATGGCCACTGGAACACTGTGTTTAGTCACACTGTCACAACTGCTGTCAGTTTTTGGTGCATGAACTTAGGAGGCCAAGAGAAATTAGTTCTCCAAATATTTACTCTACAGATCCCTTACTTATTAGCCACAGTCACTAACATCAGCATTTCATTTTAAGCCGCCAGCCAACATTAGAACAAATTTTTCACCATCAGCGTAAGACTTTAGCAGTTGCTGAAGCCAGTTTACTGCGTGCCGCCCAACTGCTGCGGGGAGAAAGCAGCGGCTTGCACAGTAAGGAACAGAGCCACAGTAAAGCTGTGCCTTAGGAGCAGGCCAGCAGTTCCTTGTACAGCCAGGTCCAACAGAATGCCAGGGGGAAGGTTTGTCTGAATTTTAGAAAAGTTTAATATATGAAAAAAAAAAACAAACGAGGACTACATCTCCATGATTTTCAAATGTTCCTCAGATTACAGTTCTTAAAGGTTTAATAAGGCACAAATCCTTTTTTTGTTAATCAGTATCATGAGCTTGTACAGAAATACAGAATAACGCTGTAAGACGTTTTGCTCTACCCATGCTCACCACATTTGGCAAAGTTATTTCTGGCTTGTCAATTTAAACAAGGCAATTGGCCATGGCTTTCTTGGCTCATTTAATGTCACAACAGTAACCTGAACAGCCCCAGCTTTTGTTAGAGAGCAAGGATCTTCTGCAGTTGTCTGGGAACGACCTAGGGCATCAGCTAGATGCAGCCAAGAAGCAACCAACACAGCAGAAATACCAAGCTCAAACATTAGTGATCTCTGCTGTCAAAGCCACTCTATACAGATTTTAGCAAAGAAAGTGAGAAGAGTTGAAAATAAAATTTATTTACCATTTTTTTCCATATTGACCATGAATTAAGGTCCTCCTGCTGAGTGCACCGCTAACCAGAACTAATGCTGCACTTCTGTGAAACGCAAGATCTATGACACGGAAGACAACCAACCTAACACTGTCGGAAAGCTGTTCTGAGTGGATACCACAAGTACTTTCACATTCATGTGAATTAATTTTAAGCCCCAGCATGACCTATCTTACAAACAAGGGTGGTGCTGTGTTTCTGTTAGTGAGGAAAATGCCTCCAAAGAAAGGCTGACTGGGGGAGAGAGCAGGGGGATGCACAAGAACCACGCTTCTCGTTTGTTTTCAAACAATCATTCCACTGTTCCAGTGTCCCTTCCTGTTGAATGAGCTGCAAGATTTACCCTTCCCAGCAGCAATGCTCAATTACAGCACACCGCACAACATTTCTGTTGTTCACATTCATTAGGGGGGGTCTGGAATGCTAAAATTTCATCTCACATCTATAAAGGGGATTCCAGAAGAGAAAGGATAAAAGCATTCAGAAGTGAAATGGCATATCCTCTCGACTTGCAGTTATAGGAATTTTTAGTTTCAAGTATCAAAGCAGTTTTTAATCACTCACTCAAATCTATTCTAGGTAAGGAGAACAGTGCTCTAGATGACAGTGCTGATCACAGTAGCAATAATAGGACAAGTATAGAGAACGTTAGCAGACAAAGCTCCATAGTTTGCAGACGCAACCCAAAAACTAAACAAAGAGATAGCATGTATTACCACATAGGGATCATACGTTGGATCATTTTATCACAAGTCCAAGCAGAAAGGCAAGGGAAGTACAAACACTCATACTCTGTTCCGCAGCCGCACACAGCTCCAGAATCATCCAAACTAACCTACTATATAACAAAAATGAATTGTCAAACGTTAGAAATGAAGGAAAGCAAAGAAGCAGTGATTCAGCTTTCAGTTTCAACCTCAGTAGTAACAGAGACACCAAACTACTGCAAACATAGTTTTCTAACATTAACAGTACTTATTCATCTAAACTGAAATACATCATCTTACCTGTATCGCACGTGAAAAGACTGGTCTTCTCGCATGCTTATCAGAACATTACTTTCCTCCATTGAGCTGCATTATCAGTAGAGAAAACGCTACTGTTCTGTAGCAAGGCGAGTAGTTTGCTACGGAGAACTGTTGTCAGAACACCATTCCAGTTAGTAGGTTACTAAGTTGGCACACGGGTATCCTAAGCTGCTGCTGAAACACTCTTCTTTGTTACTAAGGTAAGCAAGTCACTGTCAGACACATCTTAAACTGTCAGAAACGCGTTCAAGTTCTTTCATCTGTGGCCCTTTCAGCTCCATTCAGCTGCGTTCCTGCAAAGGGAACACAAGACGCTTGGCTTGAGGTCTCATAACATCCCGTTAATAACTCACAACCATTTGCAGCTGATGTAAAAGCATAACACTGCTCCGACCAAGCAGGAAATGTCACTCAAGAATGTAAAGCCAGAGCCAAAACATTCATATGTACACAGCAATTCCTGTAGGCAAGCAAGAAAGCAAGAAGGTTTAACAAAAAACAATGCTCCTCGCTGTTGGCAACTTTGAGCAATTCATCCTTGTTAGTATTTTCTGGCCTTGTGAAGTTCCACGCAAAAAGCATAAAGGATGAAAGCTACAGAATAAAAGGTGTAACATAAAACCAATCCCAGCTGCTTTACATGTGAACAGCTGCCAGGATCCCACCTGGAGGTCCACTCTGGATACCACCCCTCTGAACACCGGGAGCACAGAAGCCAGCGGAGATTTAAGCTCTACTCCCTTTCCCTTCCACCCCCAAAAGGAAAGGGATATTTGTGTTTCACCGTCTTATTTTTTACGTGGTTACACATTCTGAAGTGCTGCAGCACTGCCGTATGAGCTCCAAACTCTGCTTCAAAGGGACTGCAGCAGCCAGTGCTCACAAGTTAGACCTGTTTAGGCTGGCAGGGAAAACAATTTACCAGAAAGAAACTATTCAGAAGTTTACCCACTTTTCAGCATATTTTTAGTAGAGCAGATGACGTATTTATTGCTTAGCCCTAATATGACATTCCTTTGCAAGTAAATATATAGTTGNCAATCCCAGCTGCTTTACATGTGAACAGCTGCCAGGATCCCACCTGGAGGTCCACTCTGGATACCACCCCTCTGAACACCGGGAGCACAGAAGCCAGCGGAGATTTAAGCTCTACTCCCTTTCCCTTCCACCCCCAAAAGGAAAGGGATATTTGTGTTTCACCGTCTTATTTTTTACGTGGTTACACATTCTGAAGTGC
>PPHD01009616.1:5799-20465 GCA_002909625.1 Bambusicola thoracicus | reverse complement strand
CGATTTCTCAGGTGTAGTTGATAAATAAAAGGATATTTATTATCCTGACCTGCCTGAAAAGCTATTGAATGCATTCATGGTCAAGCCTGCTGGAAGATTAAGTCCATCACTTGGGATTATCTTGTGTCATGGATCTACTGCTGCCTGGAGAAAGGCCAAGAGAAAAGATCCCTGGCATGTATGGTCAGACCATACTGTGCACAGCCCATATGGAATCTATCTTTAGCTTTCAAAAAAAAAGAAATGATGACGGTTGCTCAGAGATACCGATTTTCTTCTCCTTGAAGTCTTTCAAGGAAGGATGCCCTAGCATAGCAGGGCTGAGCTACATGGCTTGAAGGAGCCATCGGGCCACCCAGTACCTAACAATCCCACCAGTGCCAAGTTTGAAGAATGTGAAGGTGAAGAAGAGCTGGTAATTTTTCTTAGCATTTCCCCCCAGCCATGGCAGGGCCAGGCAGCATGGACTGTGGATGCTCAGGGCTGAGAGCACACAGCCCTGCTGCTGCCAATGGCTACCACCAGCATCTCCTCGCTGGGGAGCAGCACCACCAGGACTGCTGGCATGGCAGGACCCGAGCCTTTATTCCCCTTTCTCCAACAAACATATACTAGTCATCCAGCTTGCATTTTCATAGCATTCTGGAGTACGCTGTTCTACAGCAAACCACAATGATGACTTCCACAAACTAGAGATGCTGCAGCTGGGTTAGACCTAGCATATGCCAAGATACTGGGCTGGACAAAACCCTTGTAGTCAGGGCTACGTGCATCCTTTGGCATGGATCCAGCAAAACACTTACACTGTGCCACAAAGGAATTTGGGGAACCACTGGCTGCAAAGAAATACAAATCAAAGCAGCCTTTTCCATCCTCCTTCACATAATCACTGTTTCAGGAGTCCCCTGAGCTGAGGAGAAGGGAGCAGGGAGAACAAAGCCTCTGTCCTAAAGATCTTCCAGCTGAAGCAAGAAGATACGATGAATGTACAGGTATTTTATTACCCAAAATATTCCACAGAACATTTTAGGACCAGCCAAGCACAAGTTTACAGTGACAAGCATGAAAAGACTCGGTGACTTCTTGGAATCTGGAAATCTTAAGAGGATGTACATTTGCCCTATAGAGTGATCTCAGGAGACAATGCACTCTTAGCCAGTTCCCTGCAGTGCTTTCAGTGATTACAAGTGACTTGGTACTTCCAGTGCCCTACATAAATAATAACAAATGTGAAGTGGAAACTTCTTAACCACAAGGCCTATAGCTTTAATACATTTGCTAAGGTACAGAGCAAACAGTACTCAGTGGCTGACGCCAACAGGACTGAATACAGACACACTCTGCCTGAGAATGGCTATTGCCACTGAAGAAAGAACCACTCACCCCCTCTGAGCAAGGATCATTTCTTATGACTGTCTGTAACACGACGGGAAGCACAGCAATGACAGCATAGTAGCAAAATCCCAGGTTGCAACAAGTAAGGATATGTTCAAATGCAGCAGTGGGGAGGGGGGACAGGAATAAATAAATGTGCTTACCCTTAGAAGGCCTTAGGTAAGGAGGGATCTTCAGCAAGATCTCCTTGTGTCCACTGCCAACCCTTAAATGAGGTCTGGAAGGGGTGGATCCTGGCTCATTGCAGGCACCTGAGCAACCCTGGGTTGGCCCTGCCTTCCCACCAGGTGCTCAATCACTGTCTCAGGCTGTGACTTCGCATTTCTGCTACACTGTCCCACATCTCCTTCTTCATGTTCTTACTCCTGATACCTTCCCTGCCAGAAGGTATTTTTTGCCCTGTGTGAAAAGCTTGACGTCTGAGTTCTTGTTGAGGTCACACTATAACTCCAGCCTGGATGCTCCCTGCAGACATTCTGCTTTGGATGGTTGAATTACTCTGATCACAGTTTACGATATATGTTTTTTCTTAAATATTTGTTATTTGAGGAATAATCCTAATTTCCTTTTGACCTAAGCAAACTCTAATGCAACAGCCCAGTCTCGGTGCAGAAGTGTCTGTGCAAATGCGATGAAGGCTCCAGGTGCACCACACACCTCTCTCTTGATGCTGTGCTCCCATTCCTCTCCCTTCAGGCCAGGATGGGGCATTGCACTGCTGCTAAATAAACCTCAGGGTGCAGAGACCAGCATTCCAGTGTGGTGGGTCTGTCTGTGGGACATTCAGCAGAACCATGGTCAAGCATCACAGAATAGAATCATAGAAACAATAAGGTTGGAAAGACCGCTAAGATCACCAAGACCAAATGTCAGCCCATCCCTAGCATGCCCACCAACCACGTCCCTCAGTGCCACATCCACCCTTTTCTTGAATACCTCCAGGGACAGTGACTGCACCACCTCCCAGGGCAGCCTGTGCCAAAGCCTCACTGCTCTTCCAGAGAAGAAATCTTTCCTAATGTCCAACCTGGCCTTCTCTTGACACAGCTTAAAGCCGTTTCCTCTAGTCCTATCACTATCTCAGATCTTCCACAGAGAATGCCCTGACCAGTATAACATTTATTTATACTTTTGGAGTCCTTTTTTACTGTCTGTATATGAAATATCTCTTTTCCTTAGTGGAAAAGAGCTTAAGTGGCCTCAAAGTGTGGCTAACTGTATAAACCTTCTCCTCACACTTTCATCAGAACTTGAGGGATCCAGTTTCTCTCTGCTGCCCAGTGAAGGACTCCCTGCAAGGGCAAACCAAACAGCAAGTAAGAAGGAAGAATACTTTTAGTCTTGTTTGCCAATTAGGTGACCGAGCACGCGGTGCTGGGCTCACATGCTCTGCTCTCCTCCCACCAAAGGCAGCGGGATGCTGGGGCTGGTAGCAGGGCTTAATCCTCCCTGCCACAGCCGGGTGCTTCTTCGATGGCTTTGCTCTGGCAGAGAGAAGCATGTGATGAGGCGTCCGGCTGAGTGCTCCCTGAAAACACCACCAGCAGCACTGATTTTAATGGGAAAACCCATCAGCCTGCTAGGAGCTGGTATTTCCTGGCTCTTGATTTGGCTCTGCCTCCAGCCCTGTGCACTCTACTTTCCACTCCTGTGCTATGAAGCCGCAAACCACCAGTGCCAGCCAGCAGCGGTGTGACTGCAGGAGAGGAAACCCACTCTCCATCACACGGGGTCATTTCCCACACTGCAGAAATCACAGATTCCCACTTCATGTTCTGAGCGCATCGTGCTGCATTGCTGCTGCAGGCGAGCACGTAGACTTGCTCCCTGTATAGTATTGCATCCGAGATGCGACATTTCACTATTAAACATTAATAATGCTAATGAGGTATGGAGCCCTTGATGCGCTTTGGTGACGGGCAGAGGGAAAAGCCTTTCCGGATAGATTTCTTGCCCTGAGACAGCGGCAGGAAGGAGCCGGCTCTCGCTGTGAGCATCCCGGCTCCGTTCTTCTGCCCTCTAGTGCCAGAAACAACGAATGGAAAGGATGCGGAGTGCAGTTTGCTTCTCACGATGCCCCAAGTAAATAGAAAGGGAGACAAAAAAATTACTATTTGCGCCTGCGTTCTCCCATACCGGTTAAGGAAAAGCATGTCAGACCACTGTCAGGCAGGAGATGTGATGTGCAGTTGGGTATCAGCAGTACCAGCCCCAGCCCAGACATCGCCTTACGCACAATGCGGTCAGTGGAGCTCCTGTGGTGGAACTGGACCCAAACAATTGGGATTTCCAAGCAAAGCAGGTTCTTACGGCTTTCCACAGCATGAGATGGGACAGGTGTAACCCTCTGCAATGTCCTGAAGATGTGCCTGGTCCGGCGTCACTGCTTTGTGTAGATCAAAGCCCTCCCAGCGTTTGGTACCAAAATATTGATCCCAGGGAATGCCTGCTGTTTAACACATTGAACCTCATTTAATTCACACTTGTTCTTACCCTCTGCTCCTGAACACCACCTTGCTGGGTTGAGTCAGATCTGCTTCCTTGGCTGCTCTCTTCAAATATGTGATGAGAAACGTTCTCCTCTTTGGAGGACTGCTCTCATCATCAAGTTTAGCTTCTGGGATCAGACTTGAGACTGTAATTGCAGCAGCTGCAAGAAATGAGCATGCTGCTCAGGGGAATGGGTTGGGATCACAGTGCCTATGGGTACTGGCTCCCCAGGAGCTGCTGTGGGTACCAACAGTATCCCCAAAATGCTGTGTTCCTCGTCACTTCCAGCCTCGCCCTTTCCATCCTCTGTGCACCTCTTGCAGACACAGAGGAGGCATTTAGGAGTGACCTAACAAGGTTTCCCTGCTGTCTTCTTCACTTGACAAAACAAGAGTTTCAGATCACATCCTCTCTTTGAAAAGAATCATAGAATCACCAGGGTTGGAAACGACCTCCAAGATCATCCAGTCCAACCATCCACCTACTACCAGTATTTCCCCACAAAACCACATCCCTCACTCCCACATCTAAACATTTCTTGAACACCTCCAGGGACAGTGACTCCACCACCTCCCAGGGCTGCCCATTCCAGTGCCCAACCACTCTTTTGGAGAATAAGTTTTTCCTACTATTCAATCTGAATCTCCACTGGTGCAACTTGAGGCCATTTCCTCTCATCCTATTGCTAATGAGAATTTCTGTCCTTTTTCTTCTACTTCCTACAACTCTTAGTACACCATGCAGTCTGATGAAGTCCTGTGGAAAGGAGCTATGAAATATAAAGGTTTCCTATGGCAGCTGTTTCTGTAGAGTGATACAAGACGACATGAGCCATGTCTTCAAATCCTGGCCCCACAGTGCTCCTTGACTCTTTTTCCAGCTGGTTGTGAGAAGTCGTGGTCTTCTCTTACGGTATCAAGGTTTGGAAACGTTTACAATTTCACTGCAATGTGCCATAGCCTGAATTCACCTGGAAACACAGCACAAGAAAATTCCAGACACAGTTTGGATGACTTAAAGCTGCCTCCATCAGAACGAGTTCTGGTCACAAGAGCCAGGTGAGGGGTAAGTCAGCACCCATATAAAGAAAAGAAACTCCTTTTCAATTCACCCCTAACTCACATAACCAAAGGTAACATGCTGCTTTATTGCATGTGAGTTAAGGTGAGGCATCCTTCTCACCTGACAATGGTCAACAGGGGGTCTTGAAAGGGAAAAAAACACTAGAAAGGCCTGCCAAAAAGATGTGCAATTTTGTGTGCCAGAAGGTCATACGGCCTTGCTCATGGCCATATACTGTCAAGTTTTGGATATCTCCAAGGATGGACACTCCACAAGCTCTCTGGGCAACCTGCTGCTGGGCTGTTTTTATGTTAAAGTGGAATTCCCCATGTTTTGGTGTGTGCCCATTGCCCCTTGCATCTGTTTGCTGGATCCCCTGAGGAATTCCTGGCTCCATCTTCCTTCCACCCCAGCAGGTGTCAGACACACAGAGCAGATCCCAGGCTGGATGATCCCACCTCGAGCCCGGAGACGAACTGGGCAGCTCTGAGCCAGAAGGAGAGCAAGGGAGATAATGGCATGTGTGTTTTTCTTACATTGTCCTCCTGGGTTTTATGTTCTGTTTTGTTCTCGTTAACTTCTCGTGTTTGTGCTTGCAGAAACCAGACCGCCACTATTGATTTCAGCGAGTTATTTGGCTCTCTGCTCCCTCAGCGTGCAATTTCTCGGGAAAGAATAAAGCTGCTGGAACTTCAAAGCAAAATTACAAATGAATAAATTGGTAGAGGAACAATTCCTTAAAATAGATTATCTTGTAGCAAATTGGCGCAGCCGAAGCAGTTGATCCTGACCTGCCTGTCCCCAGCCAGAGGGGTTTTCCAGACTGGTGGCCATACCATCAGAGCTGTGGGCCCAGCCCAGGTACCCCTGTTGCTGCCTGGTGCCTCAGATCTGCAGCAGAGCTGTGGGTCCTGCAGAGAATCATAGAATGGCTTGGGTTGAAAGGGACCTCAAAGACCATCCTGTTCCAACCCCCTGCCATGGACAGGGTTGCCAACCACTACATCAGTCACCAGCTCAGGCTGCACAGGACCCCATCCAACCTGGCTTTGGACACCTCCAGGGATGGGGCATCCACAGCTTTTCTGGGCAGCTGTGCCAGCGCCTCACTGCCTTTTCTCACTTTCTCAGTGAGAAAATTTCCTAGTATCTAATCTAAATCTCCCTTCTTTTAGTTTAAAACCATTCCCCTCTGTCCTATCACTATCTACCCATGTAAAAAGTTGACTGTTTATAAGCTCCCTTTAAGTACTGGAAGGCTGCAGTGAGGTCTCCCAGGAGCATTCTCTTTCAGACTGGACAGCCCAGCTCCCTCAGCCTCTCTTCATAGGAGAACTGCTCCAGCCCTGTGAGCATCTTCATGGTCCTCCTCTGTACCTGCACCAACGGCTCCACAACTTTCCCATGCTGGTGGCTCCAGACCTGGATGCAGTACTGTAGGTGGGACTTTATGAAGGACCCAACACCATCCTACAACCGCTATGTATAAATAAGCCCCATGGCTGTGCTAGGCCAGCTGGTTGCCTGTACCAGCACTGCAGCGAAGATACTCCAGCCTAGATCCACTCACCTGTGCCAGATGTGCTGTGAACACCCCACAGGTCATCACCAGCAGTGCCTGTTTGGGCTCAGACAAGTCCTGCCCTCCAGCTCAGCCCCCAGAGGAGCTGCTTGCTGTGGGTGCCCTCATCCCTGACATCCCCTGATGACAGCCCCAGAGCTCCCCGCCACGCAGAACCGTCCTCCCCGGTGCCTCAGAGGTTTCAGAAGCTGCATCAGCTGCCACAGAGCGGCTCTGACAGACACCAGGGAGAGGAGCAGCCGTGCAGAGCCCAGGCACAGCCAGCAGCTCCCGACGTGAGGCAGCATTTATTTTTAGAGTAATGTAGCGCGAAGGAGATGGCTTGAGCAGGGCCTCCTCGTCACTCTGACGCCATCACCCGCCGCCCACACGCCTGCTAAGTGGGTTATCGCAGCCCATCAGGCTCCCAGGGAGAGGGGAAGAGAGTGGAAAGGTCACTGCTCCCCTCATGCCGATAAGCAGCAGAATGCTTTCAGTGCTGTGCTATTTATTAATGGACGCTGGTCTAAAGTGCTGATGGTGCCTTATGCAAGACATCGCCTCCCCTGCCGCTCCGAGCCCTGGAATTGGCCATAAGTCACCGTCCTCCCACCTCCATGACAAAACCCAGTGTTAAAGCACTTACACAGGGCTTTCCTCTCTCAGCTGATATAAAGCCCTTCCGTATCCCTGTTTCCCCCCTGACCTGTCGGTATCCTTTTCTTTCCGCTAGACATGCCTAAACTCACTGCAATCCCAGCCACCAGCCCTCTTCTCAGCTCCCTTCCCTGTCACTTCAATTTTCCCACCTGATGGAACAAAATTCACACTTGTCTGGGATGTTTACATGTCCTTTGTAGTTATAGGGACTCTCAAGCGGTGGTGTTATCCTCAGGTAACATATGGCTGCAGTACCAACTCCCCGCCCCCCGCGTTGGTGAGAGATCAGCATTGCGCCCGGCCCAGCAGGGGCCAGCCCAGGCCTTCACACATCAGGTCACACTTCTTCATTTCCTCCTCCTCCTTCAGTTGGAGTCGATTTACCACTCTGCAGAGCCTGCTCCCGCTCCAGTCGCCATCCCGCGCATCCTTCCAGCACGGAGCTCTTTACTTGGAAGACTCAGCCTGTTCTGCTGCACTTTTCTTGCACATTTTCCCCCCTCCAACTCGCTGTTTAAAATTTTTGGCACCATCAAGGCACTTGCTGAAGTAGCACATCTCTGCTCTTCATCTGCCCAGCCATCTGCTTGAGAGAGCGGCGCAGGGGGTGTTTCTGTAGAGATGTGTAGACCGAAGGCCAGAAGGAAGCAGCATGATCTGGATCAGCTGCATAATGAATGCCACAGACACCCAGGCAGCAGCTCCCATGGCGAGTCCTTCACCACTCACTGCACGACCCCTCTCCAGCGAAGGCCCAGCTTTTTCTTTTTTTTTCTTTTTCTTTATTTTTTCCCAGTAGCATTTATTAAACTATTTTCATGCTGTGAAAATATGCAGCTCTACAGGAAGAGGATAGCTAAGGTTTGGAAATCTTAATGACCACATATGGAAAGACTGTAAAGCCTCAGGATGAGTTACTGAGGTACATATACACATAGATCCAGTATTTCAAGCTTGCACGGACTATTTAGAAAATTATTTTATCCAATAAGACGTTGAAATTCCTAAATGCTTTGTTTCAACAAGTGATGGTGCCCATCCTCCCAGGGTGGGCTACAACAGCCAGGAGCTGCAGCCTTGCCGAAGCTTGTTCCTTGCATAAACCCAGATTGGCGTAACAGGAATCCCCTCCTCACACCAGCCCAATGCTGTTGTGGGAAACCCAAACAATCCCCATTCCAAGATGAATGTCACCTTGCACCCCAAGCCCAGGCTTGGTAGCCCATAAAGCCCCATGACTGAAGCTACCCCAGAGAGCTGTTTTGAGCCACCAACCCCACACAGCTGTATGCACACAAGCACAGATCCAGGTGTACCCTGTGCTACCAGAAAGCTGCCGTTCCTGCTCACCCAACCTGGAAACATGATTCCCACCTCTCTGCCTTAGGAAACTGTTGAACCCCCAGACCTTAACCTAGATGGAAATGTGCTGGGCTCTACCCCCAGCCACGTGGTACACTATAACAGGGAGATATTTGGCCTAATCCTATCTCTACTAGATGCCCTACAAGTCCCCATCAAAATCCCATCCTCCAGTAATGCTGTCCTTATACAAAAAAATGAAAGTCCTCTCACTCCACAGCCATAACCCAGTAGTCTTGCCCCAGTGATAGCCTAGGGAGATCCTGCTACCTCATTTCTGATTTCCTGGCAAGTCTTCTTGAAAGCCTAATTATAGCTCAGCTCACCAAAAGTAACATCGGCCTGGAGAGACCTGGAAATTCCCTGCCGGATTCTGCCAAGATGGAGCCCAGCAGCACCAGCCTGACCTCTGCTCCTGAGCCTGAGGTTGGGTTACAGCCTGATTAGGGGCTCTGAGCACCTGATGGAGCTATAGGTGTCCCTGTTCACTGCAAGGAGTTGGACCAGATGGCCTTTAAAGGTCCCTTTCAATTCAGATGATTCTATGATTTCGTGATTCTAATATGATTAAAGCTTTCACAATACAGCCTTTGTCTCTCCAGCAATAGGCTGTATGGTACACGGCGTTCATTAAGATATCTGCTCATGCAAACATACTGCAGGGCTCTCTGCAAAGTGCCTTTAAATGACTTTCTGCATTGGGAACTACAAATGGCGTCGGTATCTCTCTGAGTGGAAGCTGACATCTTGTGGATGGATCACTTCAGGCCTCCCACAGAGCAGAGCAGGGAGCAGCAGCAGCACAGAGCGTGGGGCTGGGAGCCGAGGGGATGGCTGGGCTGCCAGGCTGCCACTGAATTTGCACCCGAGAGCATTTGTGTAACCAGAAAATCTCTTAAATACTGTGAAATACACAAAAGGATCCGATGAATCTTTTCCTACAGATTTCTTGCTAAAGAGAAAACAGATTGCATAGCCATGTAGAATTGACACTGATAATGTAATACTGAATCAGTATCCTCCAACCAGAAGGAAAATGCGTTAGCTCTGCCTAATCCACTTTTTTTTCCCTTCTTTTAGAAGATGGACTTAAATAAAGTTCACTGAGAGGCACTCAGATGACGCAGTGACACTGACGGCTGTTTCTTTTGAAAGACACTCTCCTAAAAGAATGCTTTCTCCACAGATCTCTGACCTTGCTGCTACCAGGGCAAGGCAGCGTGCAGTAACTGACCCCATGGTGCTCTCTGAGAGCCAGGAGCTCAGCCGGGTTAGCTCAGCCCTCCTTCGCACAGTCACAGAGCAGTGTGAGCGCAGGGATTGGCGGAGGCATCCAGATGATTTCCTTTGGACAGCAGCTGAGCCACATCTAAATGACCAAGCTGAGATAAACTGAGCCATCAGATGCCCACTTGAGACAAATTAGTTCAGAACGGCTACGCTGCATTTGTCAATGGTTTAATGCAGTAGAAGTGTATTTATGAGACAGGGCTAATTGTCAAGGACCAGGAAAACACTTTGTGAAAGCAACTTCTCCATCCAGCAGAGTACTCTCGGCTGCAGTCAGGAGGCATTAGCAGTGTTAGGTTACTATCCTATGTATTTGGCTGAAAGTCACTCTTAAGGCTAAAGAGACGCGGTCTTTTGTTTCTACAGTACACACTCCTGAAATAAAAGTCAGAACACTGAGGGCATCATAAATCACGTTGTCTCTTCTCCTTGACCAGCTGAAGCACTTAGCAGCAGTCTGCAGTTCAACTGCTTCCACGTTATTTTTTACAAACCGGATTTTAAAGCTCCAACAGAGAGTGGCCCTCCCACCTCAGTGTCAGTGAAGCACCCCCTGGAGCCGGCACTGCTTGGGATGGACAGACGTTCAGCAAAATGCACCTCTTGCTGCCAGCCCAACCGCCTCCACGCAGGGGTGAATGCTGCCTTGAAATCCTCCCAGCAGTGAAAAAAGCCTCTTTCTTCAAGACTCTCTTAACTTTTCCCTGTCCACCCTTTGCTAGATGGCTTGGGAAGGTGGTTTCTATCAGAGAAACAAACTTCATAAATAACCTGCTTGTCATGGAGAAGTTGTCATCAGAGCAGCCATTTCCTGAAGTCCTTCCTACAGTTTTTTTTTGTCTGTGGGGCTTTTTTGGACACTGAGATGGCAATCTGTGCTTTCAAATGTTTACTCTCATTACAGCAGCCTCCAGGCACAAGAAAATAAACCCTCAGCAGCTCTGCAAGAGATGAGCATGGCTGCAAGCAGTCACAGTGCCTCACTTACAATCATAGAGCCATTAAGGTTGAAAAAGACCACTGAGATCATCATCTAGTCCAGTCGCAGACCCATCACCACACCAACCACATCCCTCAGCGCCACATCTCGTGTTTCTTGAGAAGCCCCAGGGATGGTGACTCCACCACCTCCATCCTCATGTTTCAGTAGAGCCTGAACAGCTCCTTTAGCAGATCAAGGTGTGGGATCCACGTTCAGCTGATCAGGATGCAGAGGAAGGAGTTCCCAGCCCCCGCTGCCTATCGATCCCATCTCCATCGACTAAGTAGACAATTAAATTTATGTACGTCTGCAAGTCCCAACCATTGCCTAGTAGCCTATAACTCAATTTCTTCATATTAGATGTGCATTCCTTGCTCTTTGATGCTGTATTAGCAGAGAACAGCCTGATAATCTCCCATTTAACTGCTTACAAGGCAAATCTAGCATCATTTGCTCAGAAGGTTTGGACAGACTGAGCTCAGTCTGACACGGCAGCTTTGGGGGAGGGATGGGAGGACATCACAACCAGCAGCGGAAAGCCATTTCTTGCACATCTAATGGAGAAGTGTTGCAATCACAGTGCTTGTGTCCACAAAGCACCAGACTCACCTCTCCGAGCTGTTCCCCCTTCCTGGCACAAAACTCAGTGCCCAGGAGCTGAGCTGAGGCCTGCTGCTCTATGAGATGCAGAAGCCCCGGCAGCAGCGCTGATGGCCAAACAGCAGAATGGAGCATCACAAAGCAGGGACACCTGCACCTCCCCCCAGTGCAAATGGCCATTGACAAGTTCTGTTATTTTGAATACAAATGCTTTTCCCCCATTCTCACGTCATCACTCTCATCACCTTCAAGAACAGCTCTTAGAGACATGGAATGAAGTCAGAATACATTTTGATATCCTAGGCAATCCTGCCAAGCAGCTGAAGGTGGTTGTGGAGCTGCGGTGGTTTCACACCAGCAGCTCAGCACAGCTGCTCTCACTCTCTCTCCTCAGAAGTATGGAGGGAAAAAAGGGCTCAGGGGTTGAGATAAGGACAGGGAGATCACTGTTATCACCATGGGCTAAAGAGACTCAGCATAGGGAGATGAATGGGCATGGTGGTGATGGGCTGATGGTTGGACTGAATGGTCTCAGTGGCCTTTTCCAACCTTTATGACGGTGTGATTAATACAGTTTTATTGCCTATGATTACCAGATTAGAGCAGTGAGAATTAATGAACTAAAAACAGTACCCTCCAGGGGAAACATTATTATTGGAAAATATTTTCAGTAGAAAATTTGAGTGATGCTTCACATCTGGGCATTCAATTCAGACGCCTTAAAAATGAGCATTTAGTAATACGTTCTTTAGAAGATTTTACCTTTATCCACACTTGTTGACAGCTTTGAAACGTGGTTAATAAAAATAAATCAAGACATGTTTTTTCCACAACATAGCAGAAAAAAACCTCAATTGAAAATTATGTGCTGCTAAACCAGAGCAGAGGAGTCGAACAATCTCCCCAAAGGGCTCTGAAGAACTGCACTGGTGCTTATTGGTGCTTTTTTTCCTATCACCTCCCTCCCAGCCAGCAGCTGGGGTTAGTGGGAACATCTGAAGATCACCCAGTCTGAAGACCCGGACCATATCAGAACTAAAATCCGATTTCAAAGAGCCCCTTGTTCAACTGATTTTCACATTCAGTGGATGAAGCCTGGCACCTAACTGCCACACGACCAATCCACTGCTGCTGCCTTCATGCTTTCTAGTAACTCCACCTTGGCACGTAGGTTTCATAGGCCTTTCCAGCACATTTTACAACATGAAATTCAGCCATTTACCCCTCCTTCCTCAGAGCACCCTCAGCCGTGGCAGATTTACTGCTCTGCCTGCAGCACGTGGGATGTAAAGCTATCAAACCACAGAATGGTTCCCAGTCCATACGTGCATAACAAGCACATGGAGCAATTTGCTCTCCAAACTCATGAGAATTTAAGAGATTGAGGACCAATTTTGACACAACCTTTCTTGCTCCAGCATACACACCGTGCTCCGTTTTATGAACACCTGAACTCCCCAGACTGCTGTGACAACACACAGGGCTCTGATAGACTGCCATCATTAATCAGATTCAAGACTTGACATATTTACAGCTTATCTATAAGAACAGCCAGTAAAGCAAGCACCTGACCCTTTCTCCTTTCTTCTCCCCACTATGAAAACAAGGCTCAAAAATGACCTCAGAGAGTAGAGCCACGTTCCCTTAGGGCATGATAACGACACACACGCAAGCAAGTCTGCATAGAACCATTAATGTTGGAAAAACCACCACGATGATCCAGTCCAACCACCACCACGGCTGTGGGACAACAGCTTGGCACATTCTGGAAGGATTTTTCTCGGTTGCTTTTCTGACTGACAGGTGAGCTGATGGCATGTGAATGGAGCTGATAAGGAAGGCCACTACAGGCAAGTAGGCCAGCCTCTCCACATCAGTAGCATTGGTTATGCTCATTTAGCATTGCTGTTCATTAACAGTACCCCACGCGTTAGGTCTACAGAATTGCTCTATGATCAACTTACATCGATCGCTGAATTGTAAGAAAGGTGTATATCCTTACCTAAAGTTTCCATGGTGCGGTGACACAGCTGCTCAGCCGGGTCACATCAGGGCTCTGCACTTATTCTTTCAAAAGCAGAGGTCAGGTGGTAACATCACTGCCACCAGCTGCTTGTTGAAATCATTTCGCCTCAAGCCATGAGGCCCATAAAGGCCAGGCTATGACAATCAACAGAACAGTCTTCCAGGAGTTAATGAAGAATGTCATTAAATGTTTTTCTGCATCTTCTAAAGTTTTGAGGAAGCCTCAGCAATAACAAGTAGTGAGTCACAGTTTCTGTGACAGTAAACACAACCTGGATACTCAGCGGCCCATCATCTTCCCCACTCGTTATTTCTCCTCATGCCCAGCAGGAACAAGAACCGTTTGTCCAACATGAACACTGGTGCAGCCATCAGTAAACCCTCACTTTGTAGTGGGGAGAGCAGCACAAAGGGGATGCCACCCAATCTGTGTGAACACATCAATCCCCAGTTTCTGCCAAAGCAGGGATGGTCCCAAAGAGCCCCAGTCACATTGTGGCAACCAGCATTTCTGGTCTGTGTGTTTTTACATGTTAAGTAATAGGAAACCGGTGATCTTCAACTCCTTGTAACCCACATGATGTCCAAATCCGAACGTTCAACTGACATTCTGCACTTCCCTGACATGGAGAAACCTGCAGCGCCCCGTGCATCAGGAATTGATGTACACAGGCATTTCTGTTGGGCTGACAGGGAAAAACATGAGCAGCAAGCAGTCAGTGCCGAATGGCAGCTTACACAACATTCGGCCTGGAAATAATACTGTGATACTTCCCAAAACGCACACACAATAACTGCTCGAGCTTCCACGCTTCTGTTGTTAAGCCTGGACAGACATAGCTGAATGAAATGCAGACCTGAAGGAGAAAACCTGTTACGGGTATTTCCAGAACAGGTGTGCTTTGAGGGAGCCCTTCCTTCCTGAAGGCACAACCTGCCACAATGCCAGACGCCTCCAGGTTCAAGCAACCACGGCCCTAACCCAAACTTCACAGTGCATGTTTAAGATCAAGTCAGGACCTTACTTAAGGTTCCAAAGAAACCACTAACAAAGACAATAACGCTCAGCAAACAGAACGTTACCTCAGCTCCTGCTTCCCCCCCATTTTAATCCCTCAATATATTCAGCACACACGAATAGGTACTGCTGCCTCTCCCAATCACACCACAGGTGTTTCTGCTGCTACACAGCCTGAAGTGATGATTGCAGCAGCTGTGCTGAACAGGACAACAAGCATT